>BSBK01002288.1:600000-862500 GCA_027943335.1 Chamaecyparis obtusa | reverse complement strand
TTTTGATATTATTAAGTTAAGTATTGGGTCTTATAATTAAGTCCATCCTATTAGGTTTTAATGGTCTTATTAATTGTCTCAAGGGTAGGTCCTATTACATGTTTTTAAAAGTTTCAATTTACGTTTTACTTAAATTATATATGTTTTCTATGCTTTGTACGTTTAAGTTTTATATGTTAATTTTGTACATTTTTAAAAGTAAATACAATACATATTAAAAAAGACTTTTTTTAACATATGAACATTAAAAAAACTAATTAAAAAATATTTAAACAACATATACAAAAATAATAATTAAAAAACACAAACAAAAAAATTAAAAAAATAAACAAAAAACCTACCTCTAACTTGACCGAGTTGCACTATCGCCCCCTCTAGTCGCTATCCTTAGCCCCTCACTGTTCAAATGAGGGGCTAAGGCCGTTCGCCGGGCTATTAGTAGGGCTGGGTAGACTTGGCCGAGTAGGACTCAACCGAGTACCCCCTGCCACGTAGGCGCCTCCCTTTGTTCGGCCGAAGACGACTCGGCCGAGTCGGTCAAGTTAGCCAAAAGGGTGACACCCGATTGTGCTTTTACCCTTTGTCCCAACTTCATGATTGGATCTCCCGTAAATGGGAACCAATATTTTCAGATAATGTTCATATCATCCCTTTAGCTAAAGGTTTTTTTCGTTGCTAAATTTGATAGTTTCAAGAATAGAACAAAAAAATTATGTGAAAATTTCTTTTGCTGGGAGGAGGATAAATTCTTGCTTATGTTTAAACCTTGGCACCCGAATTTTAATCCCTCTTCTGAAGTTTTCAACAACATGCCTATTTGGGTGAGGCTTCCCAATCTTCCTCTTCATCTCTGGAAAGGTGCTGTCCTGGAGGAGGTGGGGGAGGCTCTGGGGGATTTTTTGATTATTGATGAGGATACTTCCAATATGTTCCATTCTACCTTTGCCCGCATCCTGGTAGATATTGATATTTCACAAGGTCTTCTTGCTGAAATTAAAATTAAGTCATCTAAAGGTTCTTGGTTGCAACATTTGGATTATGAGGGCATCCCCTTTAGATGCAGAAAATGCTTTAAAACAGGTCATCATGCTTCAAAATGCGGTTCTGACTTCAAAATGAAGAATGACCCTCATACTTGGTGGTAGGATGCCTCCTCTAAACATTATACAGTCCTCAAAAGCTCTCGTGAGTCTTCGATGGATTCAGATATTCCAAGGTGGTCTTATGTTGGTGGATCTGTGGTTGGTGTTCCTGCCAGCCCTGCTAGGGTGGTTGTGGAAATTGTTGCTTCTGGCTCTTTTGCTGGGAGCATTTCTTGCCATGTTTCTGTAGTTGTTCCTGCTAGCACTGCTAAGCAGGCCCCCCCCTCTCCTTTGCTGATGGATCCTAGGATTTCTGCTGGTGGTTCAATGGATGTTTTTTCTGCTAGCCCTGCTAGTGAAATTACTACTGTGGGTTTTGGTGCTTCTGACTCTCTTGCTGGAAGTATTATAAGCCCTGTTTCTATTGGTATGATGATTGTTGTCGGAAATGGTGTTGTTCCTCTTGCTGGGCGCTGTTTGGATCTGATGATGGGGGCTATTTCCCTGAATTCGGTGTGCTGACAGAAGGAGGCAGCGAAAGTTGAAGATGAATGGATAATTGTTAAAGGGAAACATTCAAAGAAATCCTCATCTTCGTTTGATATGACCCTCCGTTCTCATAAAAAAGGGATTTAGCCTTGTTGCTATCCTCTTTGGACTGCGGTTTTCGTTGATTATTCTTACGCAGTGTTTTCGTTATGTTGTTTGGGTGTCATTCCTTTTCTTGGATGGATTGATTCTTGAGGTGTTTGGGCTTATGTTTTGGCTGGACTGTTGTATTCTTGGAACTCCTATAGTTTTATCCCAAGTTCCAGTATTGTAAAGGGTTTCGGGGCCCCTTCAAAACCTGTTGTTACCTTAATAAAAAAACAAATAAGCATGAAATATCTGTTGGATGTTGATTTAAGTATGATACTTTAGGATGCTACTATGGTGGTCTTATAAGTTTTTTTGGCACGAATCCTCTCCGATTTTAAAATGACTCATGAATATTCTTGAATACAAGTACATAGCACACAAATTCATAGAAATGGGTCAACATTCAACTAACCATAACTATTAAAAAAATTAATTTAATTTCTTTTATAATTTAAAGATTTAAAATTAACATTCACAAATAAGAAAAATGATTTATTAATACTACATCTACACTTTTGAAAAACGAAGTCGCCCAAAACAAAATGGAAAATGAAATCAACTCCCGATTTTTATCCTTTCAATTCAAGTGAATTAATTTTTTAGAACTTTGACCTCAGCATAAAAATAAACTCGGTAACACCTTAATTATGATTTCAAATCATTAATTATGCTTTTAAACTTAATTTTAACGCATCAGTTATCTTCTTTATAATAATAATAAAACATCCAAATCAAGCAATTGCTTTCATCATTTGGAAAGGTAAAATACATGGCTTAGTGGGGACAAATGTTGGTTTTTATAATGGAATTTTTTTGAATGCGCTGCATTTTGAGATTCGAATATCCTTGGCTTAACAGGTCGTCTGCTCTTACCCACATTTCACATGTCCAACTCTAGACCCCACATATATTAATAATAAAAAAATCTATTTCCCTCACAACTTTGTTGTTTGTTATAGTATTTATTGGTAGAATTAAATAGTTTATAAAGAGTTCATTTATACTATAGTTTGTAGAAAGATTTGATATTGTTAGTTGATTTAGATTATATTTTTAATGAATTTTGATCTTGTTTTTAAGTAAATGAAGAATACTCTTTGACATTGTTTTTAAAAGATGGAGTTAGAGTTGTGTGTAGAACAAATTTAATAGAATAGATGTCTTTGGTGTAAAGATATAAGGTTGAACATTTCTAAGAAGTGAGGTTACAATTGAGCCTTCACCAAATTTGATGAAACGAAACCCCTCGTCAAAAGTTAAATATCTCTCAAAATTTATCAAATAAGTCTTATACTCAATATTCTATATTTCTTAGTTAAATTCTTTCAAATCATCCAATAAAAATCAAGAACCCTTGATATTCGCAAAGTTGGATGGTTCTTAATGAGCTCTATAGATACAATTGTATAAAATAGGAAAAATATAAAATAACTAGCATATGCTTAAAAGGGAAAATAACTAGCATAGGGAAAATACAAAATTTCCACCTTTGACTTGACTAATACAAGGTAGTATATATGGTTTAACTCCTTTGGGATGAAAAACTGAAAGCAAACTCTTTAAATGGTGTCCTTATTTAACTCCTCTTATAAAATCATTGCTAAAGCTTTAGCTAGAGCAACAAAAGAGATAGTTAAACTTAAACATACATGATTTCTTGGTAGAAGATTTACCCTTGATAGCTCAAACTTGATATGGGGAACTAGTGAATGAGCTCAACAAGCAAATCCAAATACATTCATATTCAAGTCATTTTTTTTGTTTTTAATCATAGAATGCAATGAAACTTTATCCAAATTGGGTTTTGTCCCAAGATGTGTAAGCATGTTCAAATATATCCATCCCAACAATAAAATTGTATTCAATTTCATTTTTGCTTCTCAATTGTTAACTCTTGATATAAAAGAGAAACATCTACACATTAATTTTAAATCAAATAGATTTACATCTTAAACAAGTACGAATCACATTAACCAGTTACATATCCAACAAATTGGGTATATATATCTCTTTGGTCTAAACCCTTCTTAATTAATAAAGTAGAGACAACTTGAACAACACGAAATATCTACACTTAATTTAAATTAAATTTCCATTTATAATAGAATGAAATGAAGTTTTATAGTCAAGATGTTGCAAGGATTGAATTTTATTTTGAAAAAGTATAAATATGTTCAATGATATCAATACTTGATCGATAATTAATAATTATGTGTATAAATTCCCTCTAAAACACACTAAGAAAAAAGATTGTCATAATAATAGTATATCCATCCCAACAATAAGATTGCATTCAATTGACATTTTGTCTCTCAATTATTAACCCTTGACTCAACCCTTACAACACCTTGACAATAAAACTAAATTGCATCCTATCAATAGTTGCAATTTGATTTGAATATAGTTGTCTCCACTTAAAAGGCAACCAATCTCTCTCCTTCACACATACTATTTGTTTGATTCTTATCTTGAGAATTTAACTAGTTAGGTATGATTTGATACTTGTTTAAAATGTGTATAGCTTCTTTACATACAAGAAGATTCTAGAGACAAAAGCATATTCATGCTAACAATAAGATTGCATTCAATTTAAATTTTACTTCTCAATTAGTAACACCCAATTTGTTTTGTTATGTATCTTTAGGATTTGACTAATTGATTCTATACTTGGTTAAGACATGTATAGATCCCCTCTACAGCACACAAAGGGAAAAAAAAGATTCTCCATACAAAAGTATATTCATCCCAACTTCAATTAAAAAAATATTATACACCAATACCCTACGTTGCATTCCTTTTTCTATTATTAGTCAAAACAATCATGCAAAAGAATTTAACACCCTTAGGCTTCACTCCATCCTTAATTATTGTAATGGCGCCAAACAGCACATTAAAAAGCACGTGAAAGAGATTTGCCCAACAGTACATGTATCCACGTCACGTGCCATAAAAGAGAGCTGCCCAAAATATTCCTTTAAAATAGTGCAAAGCTTATAATTATTCCTTGTCCACATAAGCGGAAATTGACGTGACGCGGGGTAAACAGAACAATACAAAAGACAGAACATACGTTAAGTTTTCCCGTCTAGGAACAGACGGAACAGTCGCTAGCGTGAAGCTGCAGTTAGGAATCGGAGGCGAATATTCACTCAGACATTTGCCGCCGTTAGGACATAACGTTACGTTACAAGTAACTGTAGTCCGATTCATGAAGAGCCTTTAACGTCTGAGGATCGCCCCTTTTTGAGGAGGAGCTCGCAGGACATAAAACTGCGGCTCTAGATATTTTGGGAGAAAATAGGTTTGTTTTGCAAAATGCAGGTGGAGGGTTCGAGTTCGTCTTATATTTCTTCGACCGTTGTAATGGCGGCAGCAGAGGCGCCCAGGAATTCTACAGAGATTGGGAGATCTGAAAGCAGGAAGAGCGGGCTTCGATTTCCAGTGATGAATTTCGAGCTCGCTGCTGCAGTCAGTATTTTCTCTGTGTTTTCGTTAGGGTTGTTGTGTATATATTTGACAATGCCTGCTTCGGATTACCAGTTGCTTAAATTGCCGCATAGCATTGAAGATCTCCAAATTCTCAAGTAAGACTCTTTTTCTTGCCTTAATTTTGTTTATTTCTGGTTAAAAATCTCGGTCAATTGTTGTTTTCTTTGTAAGAAAGAATTATGCTTTTTATTATAAATTCTTTAATGAACAGCATCCTGCTCAATTTGCCTTTAGCCTTTAACAAGACTTTTATCCCCAGATTTATGTTTTGATAAAGTCGTTCCAATTAATTCATTGTACCTGTTGTTCATGGTTTTAAGACAAAAAATTGTCAATTGTTTGCCGGTTGTTTGGTAGGAAGTAGCGATTTGGAGATTTTTTTCCGTCTGGATTTAGTAATTTCTTTATTTCGGTACAGCATTCGGTTTAGCTAACTATGGGATGGCTTCATGGGGTTAAATTTGACGGTTCACCCCAGTCGTCGGATACCATGTTTTCTCATAGTCTTCGATCTTGTATTGCACTTCATATTCTAGGACGTTGCCCCGTAACGAAATTAAATTGGGCACTTGCATCCAGCTCACATTCTGTATATGGCGGCAAATTTGTTGGATGCGCATTTTACGCAATAAACGTGTTTTTCATGCAGTAAGAAATTTGGCCTTCCCATGGAAAGCTCATTTGATATGTTTCTCTAGCACATCCGTTTGAGCTTTGGCAATTTCCCAGTTATTAAATTTTGGTTGTCTTTTCAAATCTAGAAAATATTGTTTATTGACGATTGTAAGGTTTGAGAATCTTATAGGATGTAATGGATGGTGGTACTAGTTCCATTTTTATTCGCAATTTTTAAGTTAGAGATCTCAAACTTCCACAGTTCATACCCCTTAAGAGAAAAATTAATTAATTAGTTGTTGTTTTTAAACATGTAGGAAAAATCATTCTGTAGCTTAAATTGTAGAGTAGCTATTGAATAGGGATTTCCTCGATAGCTTTCAATATACGAGATCTTTATCTTCCCAAATTTAGAAGAAATTATCTGTGGTTAGCATTGAAGTATTAAGGTGGGGTTGGGGGGGAGGGCGGCATTCTAGGCAGTAATTGTGAAAAACAGTTTCCTTCACAACCTGTAAGTTATTAGATATTAATTTTCAAAATTTAAAGTAGGTTCCTGCAAAGGGCACTTCTATTCTCATGGAGCAGGAGATCACATTAAATATGAAGATGTTTAGAACTACAAGTTTTGGAAGCTTCACCTAATTTTTACAAGGGTGTGTAAATTATCCCAAGAAATACTGGGTATTAAGCTTGTTTTACCATATTCTCCTAATTAGGCAATGGTCCCGTGGAGGGGGGACACCTGAAATTTCAAAGTGGCTGTGAGTGAGCAAAATGTGGGGCTTCTTGCAGCTAAATGGTTTAATGGAGTTTAAGCTTTTACTCATGTTTATTTAAAGCTAATAGTTCCTTGAAAACTCATCATACAATACTTGCTATTTGGCAATAAATCTCATAGCGAGTGCTGCAAACTTCTTGCACCCCTTTCGAGAATCTGCTGAAAGTTTTCTGCTATGGCTGCTCCTCATCTGGAGAATTTTTTTTTTATTTGTTCCTGTTTTACATATGAAATTTTGAAAGATATCATTCTCTGAGCATATTTATGAGCTGTAGCCCAGCCAATGGGATCACATCCTTAGTAAAATTTCTCTTTTGGAAATGTTTAACTGGGAAGCATCTGTCCATTATAAATCTAATTTGTCAATTATTACATGGATAGGATTCTTTCCTCACAATTGGTTCTTTCTACACATTTTATGTTTCTTATTGGAGTCAGTTATCAATGCTGTACTGGTATCTGGAATTCAATGAAATGATCCCTTTTCGGGCACCTCTAGGGTTTTATTTATGCCTTTGTTAAAAATGTGACTGGTTTAATGCAGTGCTCTTGTTGGAAGTAGTAATTGCTTCATAATTTTGAGTAATTAGGAACTATTTAGTATTTATTAAAAGTATTGTTTACATGTTCTTAATGCTTTCATTATAGTGTTTAATATTTAATCTTGTTTAGGGTATCCTTAAAGGCATTAGTCTCTCTGGATAGCATTTGATTTTAAAAGAAACTTAAGCAAGTGATGTTGAAATTTTGTTGCAATTAGCAATCAGCATCATACCTTTCAAGTTATCAGGAACTATTTATCAAAAAAAAAATCAGCTAAATGTTATTAGAGGTTTTATTATATTGTGTACTTATTTGAATAATTAAGTTTTTTTCATTGTTTTCGTAAAGGCTTTATGAGTCTGGATAGCTTTTGATTTTGAACAAAGCTTTAGCAATTACACCAATGCTTGTATTTACAATTTTGGCATTATCCTCTGTTCACCAGAGGCCTTTTTCATTATTTATCTGTTTTTTAGTCAACAGAGTCAACATTTTATGATTTATTTATAAGATATTTTTCCTCTAAAACCTTTGTTTCTGCTAGATTATTTTACTTGAATTTCCTTTAGAACACTAATACTTGAGTTGGATCCTCATTCTGGTGTTTAGTTTGAAAAAATGCTGAAATTGTAGACGCTATTGACATTTCAAAAGGTGACACATGAAGACCTTTAGAATTATTAGTTCCAAAATTCAATTGTCTTTAAAATGATTTTTGTTTGAGGCATTTGTAAAAAAATCTCTACATAGAGTTTGAGTGGTGCAAAAGTGGAATTTTATAATAAGACAAACATTGTTAGTCTTTTGTGTTGGAATTGAAGAAAATCTATGCATGTATAATATTTTGGAATATGATCTTAGCTATAAACAATCATAAGTACAAGGTGATCACAGAGATGCATCTGATTTTGTGTACATACAAGGTGATCATAGAGATGCATCTGATTTTATGTACATACATGGTGATTACAGAGCTGCATCTCGAAGCACTCACCAATCACAGAAATCTACAATTTTATTAGAAAATGGCATAGTTTGGTGCTACCCTGATGTTTATCAATGATAAAAATTTCTCATTTTGATAAAGACGAATCATCTGGCTGTATAGGTTAGGGGAGGGGGGATAACTTACAATTACTGAATAATTTTGCAGCAGGTTGTCCATTAGAACACTTAAGTCGAATCCTTATTCTAATGTCTAGTTTGAAAAATTATTGAATTATAGAGGATTTTGGCACTTGCAAAAGGTGAAACATGAAGGCCTTTTGAATTATCAGACCCATATATCAATTGTTTTAGACCCATATATCAATTGTTTTTTAATAATTTTTGTTTAAAGAATCCAGGGAAATTCTCTACACTGGATTTGATTGGGAAAAAATGGAAGTTTATGATAAGACATATGCCATTAGTTTTTCCTTGCTGGAATTGAAGAATCAATATATGTATAATATTGGAGTGTTATCTTGAATAAGCAATCTGAAGTACAAGGTGACGAGCTGGGGCCAATTTCGAGAAAAAAGGTGTCTGAGCTTATTTTTCAAAGCACATAGTGATTGTAGGAATCTGCAGTCTTTTCAGAAATATTGCATCGATTGTTTTTGCTTGATGTTTATCAATGATAATAGTTTCTTGTTTTGATAAGATGAGTCACCTGCCTGTATAGGTTAGGGGTAGACCACTTACAATTATTGAATAATTTTGCAACCGGTTTTCAGTGCCAGGGGATCCTGTTATGCAGCCATATTTAGGTGATGAATGCTTATAGTTAAGAATTCTATTATATGTGCTAGGATGTTGAAATTATGAGATAATGCAAATTCATTATGTTTGATTGGCTGAGGGGTTTATTTCATTATTGTTAGCTGTGTTGACATGAAGTTCTAATAGCAGATGCCTACAAAATCCTTATAAGACTTAAAAGTCATCATATGTACTAACACCAACTCATGACAGGGCCTAATTGTGGCTTCTTTAATAAATATTGGGGTTGTGTTATGACGACCATCTAAATAGCTGGGACTGTGGTGTTAAAGAATGTTCTTATCAAGGAGTTTACTTGAAGATTTATGATTTCCAATTCATGATACTTAATTGTTTGCTTGTATTTGGGTGGAATAGGATATTCCTCCAATTTTTCTTGGTCAATGGGACTTTCAGACTATTGTATAGTCTTTAGTTTTAGACTTTTAAATTTTGTATCTATGGTCCTATATGCACATGGGATCATGGGTGGTATGTAATTCTATTTTCAATGATTAAAGTGTTGGAATCATTTGCCGTTGCACCAAAAGCTTGAACTTTCAATGTCCGATACAAATGCCAGATTTAGAGGCGGTTAAGCCATGTCACGAATCTCCAAGGAGGTGCTGACCACCAAGTCAACAATCTCCCCCTCAGCAATGACTGAGCCTTTAGCACCCACTGAAGGGAGACTCGAACCCGTGACCAAGGGCTCTGATACCAATTGTTGGAATCATTTGCTGTTGCACCAAAAGCTCGAACTTTCAATGCCCGATACAAATGCTAGATTTAACCCAACCCATAGGAGGCAGTTAAGCCATGACACGAATCTCCAAGGAGGTGCTAACCACCAAGTCAACATAAAGGGGGCAGCTTGTGTGGATTACTGTTATATTTTAATAAGTTACTCTTGCAATTGTTTTACGTAAATCTAACTTTGTTCCAAGTGACAAAGCTCAAGACATAAAATTTCACATTCACACATAAAATTGCTCATTCACTCTACATAAGTGCTCATATTTAAGACAAAAATTTGATGAACTCGATGATTGTTCAAAGACATAGGGGGCATGTCTGAGGAATTTTGGTTCATGTTATAGGTTGATAAGGAGGCATATCAATTATGTCTGTCAGTGAGATGGACTGTTTGCATGCAGTTTCCTAAGATTCATGATTGAACCCAAAGCATTCTGTATTCAGTTTCACATTGTTGGAAAACTAAAATTACATGTAATGTTTTTTCTAAGGATTAATTTCTCACAATCGTTGAAGTGGATGTTGCTATCGCTCATTTTAAATGTTAAGGATGTTTTTTTTTGATTGAGGGTTGAGGTAATTCCCTGCTTCAACATATCAAGCTTGGAATTATTGCAAGCTTGGTCAAAGGATTGAAATCCAAAGAGTTAGAAATTTGAGAAACAATCCCCTTATAATTTTGTGGTCTGACGCACCAAATTGGTGTAAACTATAATGCCTGGTGGTTATGTAAATACTAAAAAGCTATGTACTTGTTTTGGTATTTTTTATACTGAAAATCACGAATAGAATACATGATTAGATCATATGAGAGTCAGTTCAGGCTGTATCAACTGAAAGGCAGACTGCACAGGGTTCTCAGTTCTATGTCAATATACCTTCCAGACCATGCAGTCTCTTAGTAAAAAAGACACAAAAAAATAGTGTCAATTAGCACTTTTCTGTTTGCTGTATACATCTATACATCTTTTCTAAAACATCCTATGCATATCTGATATTCCAAAAAATTAATCTTCCTATCCATATTTGATAAAATATCCTGTATATAGTACATATTTGATATTGTCATAATCTTTACTTAACAGTCTGCTGTCATTTGTTAAATTCCTAGCCAAGACAATGTCAGAAGTTCCTGCTTTCCACGGAGGGTCTAGGTCTGAAAGATCTTCATTGGATCTCAGAATCTCAACTGTGGGATCTATTGACACATTGGAAACCTCTTTGCATTGACTCCTCTAAGAGGCTAGCATTAAATTATGACGTTCAGTAGTTGGATGCCTCATGAAGGAAGATGTATCTAGTCGTCGCCTGAATCTGTTCTACCATCAACAGAAATTATCTGGTAGCTATCAGATAATAATAGGAGGTGGAAATGAAACCTGAACTGATAGACATTTGTAAGGAAATGCTAGTAGAAAGTTTGTTATTTACACATAAATTGACAGACACTGTAAGTAGTGCACCTATTGGATTAGTAAAACAATCAAAAGCTTAGCTAGTCCACTATTCTAAGTATGAAATGTCACTATATTCATGAAGGCTGTTTTCTGTTCTGTCTTTTTGGCAAACTCATTACATTTCCAACGAGCTTATTTGCTCAAAGCAAACAAATCTTGAAACTAATAACTTATTGTCACTTGCTAGCAGCCTAGCTAAAGCATTGTAAGATACATGATAAATATGTTAACATAAAAAGGTCATTCTAGAAATATTGAAGTTGAGGAAAACCAAAAACATTTAAAACCAAATAATACCTTGCTTGATGGTTTAGATGAAAGAAATATAATGGTAGATAATAGCAAGAACCATTGAACCCAGGGCCTCTTGTCTTAGATGGTGCTTCCTCGATTTAATATTGAATACAACATCACTGTTTATTTTCATCTTTCTTTAAATCTTATCTTTAATTATAGCTGTTATCATATTATAGATGTCAATAAGGGATGCTATTTGTTAGGGCTGCTTGTTGAGGGCGACAGTATGGAAGCATAAAAAACCAACTATTAATACGAGGGTCTTTTGATTTTGTTGGTACACCTTTCAGTGTAACTGTAATTAATCTGTAATAAATTAGGATTGAGAAGAGATTTAATGTTATTATCAAACTAGAGCACTGCATTTTTCATCTTTCTTGAACTGTCATTATCATCTTCGATCAACTTCCTTCTGATACTTATAGATGTTTGTAAGGGACAAGGATGGCCACATTTATAATTGCATATGGGTGGGTGCTAAAGCATGCGAGCAGATGGAAACAATCATTTCAATTAGGGCTTCTTGCTTTTTTTGGTAGTCCATTAAGGCTAACTGTTTTTAATCTGCATCTGTTAGAATTGGGTACAGACTTGATGTTGTAACATTTCATCTAAGTGCAGAATGCAAAACCACCACCCTTTTTCTTTTATCGCGAACTCTTGTATCTATACTCTTCATTTTTCTCATATTATAGAGGTGTGCATTGGACCGTGATATTCATTATTGCATTGTTGGTGAGTGCTGTAGCACGAGAGCACATAGAAATTATTATTAATACTGAGGCCTCTTGGTTTTGTAGGCACACCTTTCAGTCTAACTGTTCTTTATCAGTAATCCATTAGGGTCGGATATAGACTTACTGCCATCAAGATTCATATTTTAATTTCTCCATCTTTCTTGAACTGTCTTCTTCAATCATCTTGTTTCTCATGCTTACAGCCATATATTGGGGACAGTAATATTTATTATTGCATATTGGTGATTGCCATAGCATGTGAACAGATTAAATCTGGGGCTTCTTGGTTATATTGGTAGTCCATTCAGGCTAACCACTACTCATGTGTAATCTGTTAACATGCAAGAGTCCACCACTATCTTTCTTCTTGTACTTTCTATATGGCTGAAAGGGACAGGAGTGTCAACCTTTTAGTGTCATTGTTAGATTCTGGTCAACATCTGCCTACTGTAGGTTTTCAATTTTTCTGTTAACCTAACCTTGACTTTGCCAACGATGTCTTATGCCTAGAAATGGTCATATAATGAACAAGGCATAAAGCCCGCAACTGTGATCATGTTCTTCGTGTACCACCTAGAGATAGCCGTAGAATGATTCAGTATTACTTGGTTAATAGTCAATAGGCTTAAAGCACTAACTGTGATCATATGCTAACTCAAAAACATGCAACTTGCTCAGGCTTTTCCTCTGAAGTAGCATTTTTAATTTTTTTGTCTAGTTTTATGATTTAGACTAGAGTAGTGTTGGCATTTTTGCTATCTTTATTAGACAGGGCTTATCGCACTTTTAGTTTTAATGATTTTCTGGTGAGGTTTCCTGCTGAAGATCCCTTTTGCTTGATATATTTAATATTTTCAAATTTTATATCAACAGTATCTTCTGAACTTTTCTTGTAGTTTTCATCCCGTAACTTGCTCCATGGCCTTTAGGATGTTTTCTAAAGCTAGTTTAGTCTTGTAGTTTTCATGTTTCATAATTTGTATAGAGCATTTGACATTAATATTTTAAATTTTTCAAAACCGTAATTTCTTTGTAATGCATATCAAAGGATGTAAGGTATTTGTGTTATACTTGCCTAAATTCAGAAGAAGGGCCATAGGACTTGGTATTGTTATATTGCTGAAAATTGAAGAAATAAATTGTTCCTCTGCCTCGCCTGTCTTGATTACAAAAAATTGAGATGTTCTCATGTTTGTGTACATTTCCTATATTAAATTGTACTGCTTTTGTTTTTATGTTAACTTTTTAAACTTATTAATAACTGTAGGGGAATTTATCCTGATCTGTTAATAGCTGACATTTTTTTAGGAGACAAAACAGGCAGTTGATTGTTATAATTTTGACTTTACAGAAATCACCTTGCAAGCTATACTAGAGATTACACAGCTCAGTTTATCTTAGGATACTGTGCAACATACATTTTCATGCAGACATTTATGATCCCTGGAACAATATTTATGTCCTTGCTGGCTGGAGCTCTTTTTGGAACAACAAAAGGTCTTGCTCTAGTTGTTTTCACTGCCACTGCTGGCGCCTCATCCTGTTATTTTCTGTCAAAGCTCATTGGCAGGCCTATTGCGCTGTCTTTGTGGCCAGAAAAGTTGAGGTTCTTTCGAGCTGAGGTATATCAACACTCCCTCTCTTACAAAATTCATAGAGGAGTTTATTATGTGTGCTCCTTTGGACACAGTATATGACAATACATATATCAAGTGTATTTAGTTTATTGTTAAGAGGGTCGCAGTAATGTTGTCTTGAGTTTTGGTTTTAGATTAAAATTTTAGTTTGCCATTTTGATAGCTAATATATGTAGGCAGTTGGGTCGTTTGGACTTATTTACTGTACGCACATTGTAATTTTTGGGATTTGTGTTTACTACGCAGATTTGATACTGAGCTATATCTGTTGCAGGTGGCCAAACGTAGGGAGAATTTATTGAATTACATGCTTTTCCTCAGGATAACTCCAACTTTGCCAAACACATTTATCAATGTTGCATCACCTATTGTGGATATACCGTATCATATATTCTTCCTAGCAACATTTTTTGGACTCATTCCAGCTGCTTACATCACAGTGAGGGTAAGTTTTCAGCTCTTCTTCTGATTGCATTGCATTTCTATTAATTTATTTCATTACTTCAGTTTCTTTTGTGAAGCAGCTTGCCTACCATGCAATGCCAATGCCAATTTCTTTACACTCTTGTAAATAAAAGTCAATAAACTAAATGCTATTGGATTAAAATCTGTCATTTATCTAAACTATAAACTGAAAGAGAGCAGTGGGGAAAAGGATTATATGTTGGCAATGAAATAATCTGCATTGTGGACTTCATCTGCTGCTGTTGTAGGATAGCAATGAGCAAATGACATACATATAAACATTTTATTCGAAAGGTTAAAAATGTCTATATTATATTGCACATTTTTCATGAGGAAACACAGATGATGCCCCCTACAAATCCCCTACACCTATGTATATATTATATGGAGTATCCTATACAACTGCAAGGAGGACAACTGAGGTTCATGTATCCAATAATTTTTCAACACTATATTCAGCATTCAAAGTAAGATCTATCCCCCATAATGAGCAATCTGAGTTGTCTATCCCTTCCTTTTTATGTATCCTTTTAGGTAGTTCTCTATTTGCATGATCTTTGACAAACCAGGAAATGTGTTCTAGTAAGACACTGCATTTCTGGGTTCCCTGTTGTATATCTGTAAATATACACCGGCATTTGGGTCCAGGTTCTCTACTCCT
Source organism: Chamaecyparis obtusa (assembly GCA_027943335.1). NCBI lineage: Eukaryota > Viridiplantae > Streptophyta > Pinopsida > Cupressales > Cupressaceae > Chamaecyparis > Chamaecyparis obtusa. The sequence goes on along the minus strand of BSBK01002288.1, from coordinate 847,598 downwards.
TTCTTTGCTCAGAGTATTTGTATAAATGTATTAGTAGAGCAATGTTTTTCTAGCTATTGCTCTATTGGAAACATACATAACGCTGGATTCTTTTTCAACAGCATAATATAACTGTTCAACCACATTGGTGCCCATTTCATCCATCTTACCACTATTCCTGAACTTTTAGTTTCATGCAGAATGAAACACTTCTCAAATAGGTAGTTTCCAATTTCCATTCCCAAATGTTTTTCTCACTACAGGGGGTGCTCTTTGACTAACAACCCAACATTTTAAGTTATATATGCCAACGACAGGTCCCAGCTAAGATATTTTCTGGATCAGCAGATTCTGGCTTTATATATTTCTGAATCCTGATATCTACATACACCAAGTGTTGCAACCATGTGACTTTGGACCAATGAACTTTTTCCACTATAATTCTCAACCAATATTTAGATAGGATGGGTCTATACCACCATTAAAATGGTGATATCTGATTATCAATGGACTGTATTATGTCATTTTTTGATAATTTCTCACATCAGGGTGAAAGGGAGGACCAAGTGGTTGTAGTGTGTGCCCCAAATTAGGGCTGTTTTTTTCGTTAAGTGTTTAGTTTAACATATGCATTCTGTCTTGACTGAAGACACAGTATAATTACTTGCTATTTGACATGTTCAATAAACCAATGGTTCATCTCACAGTTTAAGTGTGGATGCGTAGACATAATTGTTTGAAAACTTGGGATTAAGTTCCCCAATCCTCAGTCATTTTCCATTAAAATGTTTGATAGAAAATTGAGTCCTGCTTACTACCATGACTAATGCATAGATAATTAAGATGCCTATTCATTTCAACACAACCCACTTCCTTGTTTCTTATTTATTTAAATAACATATAGTTGTATTAATTATTATAAGAGACGGGGGTATTTTTTTAGGATACTGTGTTTGGAGGTCTTTTTTTTAGGGTATGACTATTAAAATAAGGAACGTTTAAAAATAAGGAAATTTCAAATAAAACAACCATTCTCATGAGAGATGGGTTCTTGTGAACCACTACTTGTGAAACATGGGTCAATGTTTTTGACTTGAAAACTACACAGTTGAATCCTGATAGCGATATCACAATTTGACTTGCTGTTGAAAATATCTCCTACTTATCGATTGATGAGCTAAAGGGGGCTCCATAATGAATGGTTTGTAAATGTTTTGCAAATGGGGTAGCAAGCTAAGTGGGATTAACCTTGGAGGGTATGACTATCTCGGATTTTTAAACTTTTAACTGCATGAAACCAGATAAAACATAATTAGAGCAACCATCAAGAATGCAAGTACCAAATTTCTCGTGGAAAATCCTTACGGGTAAAAAGCCATGGCATACAATAGCTTTCATTAACAAAATGTGCACCAACCCAGATTACAAAAGCGAGCACCAATTCTTAGAGAGCACCAACTCTCCTCGAAGCACCAACTCTGAACAGCTGAAGCACCAACTCCAGTCAGCTGAGGCACCAACCTCAGTTTGAGTTCCAACTCAAAAATACACTGAAACTTGAAACAATTTCTTGACTGGTTCTCTTTAAACCATTGTCACTTAAATCTCCAGCACAAAACAATATATCCCAGACCCATAATTCTTTCACACACAGACTTAGGAACACATAGAAATCTTCCTCATGGTATACTCTTATAATAACTCTGTAACCTTCGCCATTGACTGCACATCACCAAAATATCTCACACCCACAGTTCAGCCTTACCAATCTTTTTAATGATTACACCAAGAAATAGAAACATCTCCTTTTGAACTTCAACGTGAGTACTCCGACAGTTGAGCTAAGAAAAGTAATCTGAGACCAGGAAGATTTCACGGTTTCACCTTTTCTTGAGAGCCCATGGTAAATAGATAAGCCACGCACAGCACCAATTCAAAATGCACAGCTCCTACTATAGTTGTTTTATACTCTCCCTGTGATGTCCCTGTTCCGATATAGAATTTAATAATAAATAATATTAAAATAATAGAATTTTATCACAAAAGAAAGATTTAATAAATAGTATTTAAAATAAATTAAAAATAAATAAATAATATTATTCACTAGCAATAGTAATATAATACATATTCAATTAGATATAATAAAATAATATTATATCAATACGAGAAAATAATATTATAATATATCAGTATTATTAGGACTAATATTATATAATAATTATTTATTATATTATTAGACACTATCAAATAATATTATCCCGAGCAGAAATACACACGCACATAATAATCACGAATGGAGATACAAATTGAACACTCGATCAAAATACAAGTCAAAACGTTGGACAAGCGTTTGTTATGAAGGCAACATATCAGGGTGGAGATTCGTATCAAACACATAAAATGATGCTTAGCAGATCAGTAAACATAATCAGCGATTTAGTACTCAAACAGACACGTTGCTTAAAAGCCACGATCCTTGAACAGATCCACCTCTTCGATTTGAAGGGGCATATTGCTGGTTGTAGATGTTAAATTTATGTGATCAGATGTTAAAGCAAAATCAGAACAGTAGATTAAAGTTAAACAAATAAAAAAAAAAAACACAAGAGACTCAACACAATTACCCTGGGAAAACCTCCTGATAAGAAGGAAAACCCAGCATCAAATAGATTATCTGTTATTGCCCTTCAAGATTAAATACACAATTCACAGTTTGATGATTTGCTGAGGATTGTAGATCAACAAAGCAAATCAACATATATCGCTATTCAATGAAATATTGCCAATGAAGTAGACCTCAGATCCATCCTTAGATTGCTGCCCTGGATCAGAATGATGATCTTTAATATTTGCCGTGTATACCAAATCTCAGTATCTCAGTCCTGAATTTGCTGCTACACTTAATGACGTTGTCACCATGAATTCGCTGTTCAATATGATACTCAGATCATGAAATCGCAGCCTTGGATTGTGTTTGCTGTTTTGGATTAGATCTGATTGCTAGCTTGTAGAATTCGCTATCTCAAGGATGGTTCGCATATATCAAATCAGATCGCATATTTCTCTCTTGCTTGTCTTGTTTACAATAATCAAATCCTCATATATATGAGGTAGAATCATTACAATGCAAGGTTGGCCTCCAAGGCCGACCTTGAAATAATAAAACCTTGACACCATAATTGGGCCCATGCAATTTATGTTATTTTATTTAATTAACATAAATTATTTGATTCTCCAATTAAATAATTTAATCTCTACGTATTTAATTCATTATTTTTAATTCTCCTAATTAAAATAATGTGAGGCTAGAATCCGATCTAGCTACCAAACATTAACACTCTCTCTTAGCTAGGGAGGATTCAAAGAGCTTCATGGACTTCTTCCATGATATTCATCTTGCATTGCTCGCGAAGGATGAAACCAAAGAGAATCATCATGGACACTTTCCATGATATCCATCATGCATACCCGCAAAAGATGGATCCACCTTGCATTGCCTGTAGAGGGTGGAAGAGGACAAGCCTCAAAAGGGATCACCTTGCAGTGCCCACAGAGGGTGATTAGAACTTTGCCACCTTACATTGCCCACAGAGGGTGGTCTTAAAAATTAATTACATTGCCACCTTGCATTGCCCATAGAGGGTGGTCAAACATATCTTCTCTCAAAGAAGACCCCAAAATACAACTAATACGATATCCACCTTGCATTGCCCGTAGAGGGTGGTAAATACAAATACATAATCAAAATACATCAATGGAGCTGAGACTCCCTCTCAGCAATAGCAGGTATCTTTACAAGTCCAAGTCCTTCATGGAAGTATTCAAACTTCACCCTATTAAGTGGCTTGGTAAGAATATCTGCCACTTGCTCATCAGTGCTGATGTACTTCAGCTGGATGGCACCTCTCTGCACCATATCTCAAATGAAGTGATAATGAGTTTCCACATGCTTAGATTTGTCATGGAACATAGGATTGACAAACATCTTTAAACAACTCTGATTATCACAATGAATAATGGTAGGATCCAACAGTTGTCCATGTTCAGATTCGTTACTATTTAGTATCTGAAGAGGAAGGGACTGAAGTGTTTCCAAGTAGAGGCCTGTCTAAATCCAGCCAATAGGTTGATTCCCAAGATAGGGTAGGGATCAATGACCTTGATCGCCTTGCGGGCATACTCCCAAGATAGAATAAGGGTTTGGATCTATAAACTTTGAGGGAACCTATTATGATTGGTATCTAAGCAACTTGGTTATGTCCTAATCTTTTTCTTCTAAGACTGAAATGGTAATAAGGGTAGTATGGACATTAAGGATTATAAATAATAAGATAGCTTAATATGTTTGGTGAATGTATTACTTTCCTCACTTTTGATTATGGAATAACGTAATTTGGATCAATATGTTTTGATTAAATATGTCTTGATCAATTCCATTTGAGCCTTCAGAATACTAAATATTGGTTAATGCTAGCCTAAGTCTAACAAGGGACATTACACTCCCTTCACGCCCACATCATAGATACCAATCATATTATTTATCTCCAAAATATATCCGACTCTGTTAAGGTTCTGCCCTGCCCTCAACATTAATGCAGCACTACTTCAAAATATATTGACCCATGATAAAAAATGCAATATGAATCTTCAGAAACGATTCTTGTCATCAGACTGCCCAACAAATGCTTAAAATAAATATCGCACAGAATAACAGCGTGATTAACGATGCCCAACTCCTTTTACATCCTCCATTTCAAAAATAATTACTCGCTGCCCAGTAAGGTATTTGTGTTATACTTGCCTAAATTCAGAAGAAGGGCCATAGGGTCTTCACCACACATGGAAGGTGGTCGAACCCTCTTTGTGGGACAGTCAACACCAGGATCAGAGTGCTAACAATGTTGTACATCAACAACCAAAGACTAGAGCATATTAGAAGCAAGAGTTGGAAGAGGGCCATGTGACATAGAGGGGATGACACCAGTAGCAATAGGTGGAGTTGGGTCCACCAGGTCTGAGGACTGTGTTAAGGTTCCACCCAGCCCTCAACATTAACGCAGCACTGCTTCAAAATATATCGACCTGTGATCGAAAATGCAATATGAATCTTCAGAAACAATTCTTGTCATCAGACTGCCCAACAAATGCTTAAAATGAATATCGCACAGAATAGCAGCGTGATTAACGATGCCCAACTTCTTTACATCCTCCGTTTCAAAAATAATTACTTGCTGCCCAGTAATCATCCAGTAACGCACAGCTGTCAGTACCTCAGTGCTGAATTAATAGAAGAGCTGGCCTTGAATAAAAATGACTCCTTGCTCATCCAAGAAAATGCACGTCAAATAATATACTTGAATAACGCTGACAAAGGAAGAAATGGTTGAGTAAATAAATTTGCTTCAAATAAAGAATGCCAAGAATTAATGAATTTCTGAAGCTGTTGTTGCCAAGAATAAGATGCATAACCACATCTGGCAGGAGTCTTATGCCATCACATTAAGCAAAGAGATAGAATTAATGAGTTTGGTCTCAAATAGGAACGCTAGGCACTTATTACTTATTAGTATGTAGAGTATATATGCAATAGAGGCATAATTATATTTGCCTTTATGAAACTGAAGCGACCACTATTAAATAATGTTTGACCCTTTTGAATATTCAATGGTGACATGGCATATGATCTGACATGGCAAATTAACTTGGCACGTGTCAGCAGGTGAAGTAGACAAGTAGACAGCTCAAGCAAACATCCAACCAGCTCAAGTAAAATGGATCTCATTGATATGCCAGGGTTGGAACTCGCCTTTCAGGATTTATCACAAACCCCAAACTCCATTTTTCAAGGTTGGGATTGATTTCTTAAATCTTAAAGATCATTCAAAGCTATAACTTAAATAAAAAGAATCAGTGAATACATTTAGGGTTGGCATCATTTTAATCCAAACCCGTTACACGTCAGTACTCAAGAAAGTTCCCATTACCCTGGTTGACATAAGGTTTCAGTATTGTTATTTATGACTACTTCAAACCCTTGAATCATTAATAAAGATGGGTATCAAGATACAACTTGACTGTTTTAGAAAACATCATGCAACACTTCATTAACAAATAACGACATGCAAACAACTTTACAGGCAGCCTTTCAACAAAGACATTTCACATTTATTGCCTCAAGGTCAGCAACAAAGCTCCAAGACAGAACTAGAGCTTGACTCGATGTCAAATCTCAAGCCTTCATCCAACTTAACTGTAGGATTTCTGTTAATAATTGAGACACCTTAAATACTTACTAATGAAATGCATTAAGCCAAATACCCAGTCAATGGTCATATGCATGCCAGACTGAAGGATTCATTTGATTATTTTGAGAACATATGACCCAGCACTCAGGTAGTAAACTATACATTTAGTGAAATTCAAATTTTCCTTTAAGGGGGCATTCACAATAAACACAGAAAAATTCTACGTCACAATATACTCACATTTCTTACCAAGAACAAGATAAGATTATGTAAAAAGAAAATACAAGACAATATTACCAGTCACCATGGCATAGAGCCTGGATTCAGATCTTCCCTCTGTTCACAGAGTTCTTGGCTGGTTTCGATCAGCTTCTTGAATCAAATGTTCCCAACCTACTCACAAAACTGATGAGCATAAGCAAATATATTCTCCCACACCACAATACCAGATAAAGCTATGTTAATGACACATTTGAACAAGAAAGCCATCATGGCTTTATTTCAACCCACTCTCAGTTAACAAAACTAAAACCTCCTGGTTTGCAAGAATCTCAGTCACAGAGCATTGACAGTGATGGTGGCAGTGGGTAGGAACAACCTTCAGAATGAAGACCAATAGAAAAATGAATTGTAATGGTTCCAATTCAGCGAATTGTTTTGAGTTAAGAGGCTCTTAGAATTAATGAGAATGCCTACGAAAATGATAAAACATAGATGATTTTGTACCAATAACAATACAACAGCATTATTCTTGAGTCTATCTACTTCTTTAAGACTGTAAGTTCACTCTTCACTGTGGGGTAAACTAAGTGAAGGGTGAGCTGTTAGATTTAGGGCCGAGGCTTCATTTAAGCTTGTTAATTTCGTAAGATTTAGAAATATATCTTTTGATAATTCCATCATCTCTTGACCTTAAACTTTGGTTTGAATAGACAATAGCGAGCACAATAGCACTTGGTGCTTATTTATTTATATCAATATGATATCCGTTACATCTCACATGTATTTATAGTTGTAAGTTTGTAACCATACTTACCTATTAACATGGTTTATTGTAACACACATATATAAACGTACTCATTTACCAAATTATTAATGTCTAATATGTGTAGTTGTATCAGATATTCTGATGTATAAATATTTGATACGATTATACACGTGTATATTTGTGAAATATATACACACAATATGTTAGATGCTTAAAAGTGTGTTTCCGGGATGGGGGGATGGGGCGACAGGGAAACAGGTTTTCAGGACAGATTTTTTTTTCCGAAGCATAGGACAACAGTGGGACAATTATATAAAAAATAGGTAAAATTTAAAATATATAGGGAAATTTTAAATATTCATATGAAAACATGGAAAAAGCATGCTTATATACATTATAGAACTTTAACAAATTAGTGTTTGTGTTAAATAATTCAAATTGAGAGTTAACATATTTTATGGGACAGCCAGGGGATAGGTTTCCGAGTGTCCAGGACGTCCCTGTTTCTGGGATTCAAATTATGCCAGTAACACTGACTTCAACAGAACATGCTATCCCTTCACAGACATGACAACAGATGTGGTGAGAGGATTCGAAGACTGGACTAGAGTAGACTGTTAGAGCCTTGTGTGATCACGTGCTGGTAGATGGTGTATAATGCCTCCAAATTCAAGATTTATCTCGTACCTGTGACCATGCAACCGAACTAGTCAAGATCCTCATTGTTATCAGATAATAAGAGAAAATGGAAAGAGATATTAAATAAAAAATTTAATAACAAACTTGCCTGGGTCCATAGCTGAATTATCAGATCACCACAAGAATAATTTGCAGCAATTCAAATAATTTATAATCGACACTTACAAGTAATGTAAATGAATTCAATAGAGCATTGGGGAAGGCCAGGACAAGATTGTAAGTTTTAAATCAATCTGTGCAAGTATCTAAATGTAATATCATATTGAGGAGCATGTAGAGAAATAAAACCACGAGAAGATTTTGCTTGATAGAATATGTCATTTGGCTGTTTGACTGACGTAATATCACAGGAGATGAAATGTTGGTCTCATAAGTTTCTAACATTAATGAAAATAATTTCTGGTTTTCTTTCATGACTGTTTTAAAGTGATTACAAATCTGAGTATGCTTGCTTCTGTGACCATCCTAGTTCAGACCATAGGTCTCCTTCTTAATGAGAACATTTGTCCATGAGACTTCTGTTCAGGGTAATGTTTCTTTTCATTTCAAAAGGAAAAATGAGATCAACTTTTGTTGTCACCTTTGTGCGCTTCTTGAGCACTGATGTAATTCCTCAGAGAGTTTTGCTTCTGCCCGAACATAATTCCATCAAGTATACATGAAGGTTGATCATTGAAGGATAGAAATTGACTTCTGAAGCATTGACATAGGTATTGTCATTTTAATCTCTAAGCAGTTGAATTATAACTTATATTAGTTTGGGAATGGAAACGTGTGTTTACAGCTTCATATGTTCATGGACACGTCAGTCTTTTGTTGGGTCTTCAAGTAGGATAAAGAGAAATTTTGTTGGGATTTGTAAGGCAATCTCTCATGGAAGTGAGCTCCTGGAATTTTCTTAGCACGGCCCAGAATAATTCATGGAATTCGTAGTAAAATGGTCCCCATACAACATGAAATTTCCAACTGCCCGTGTCTCCAAAAGAATCAGTAATAATTATTTTGAAAGGTATTTCTTTACCTCAAGGTTGACATTGGGCAAATATCTCGTAAAAATATGATCCAGCGAACTCCCATTTCAGAAGTTTGGGGTCTCTTATTTCAGTTTTAAGGAGATTTTTTTTCCCGTATGGCAATTTAAATGTTCCATAAATCCCCTTGCATGGAATTTATGACCGGTGGTTGTTTCATGCAACATCTTAAGTATTGCTAGGGGGGCAAATGGCATCCTAAGTATTTCTTGGAACGGACTATTGTAAATGCAATCTGGTGAATCTGTAAATGCAATTGTAAACTACATTCACATTGTTAGATTAAGGTTGTTATGAACGTGATCAGTGTTGTTACTTGTGTGGATGCAGGCTGGCCTCGCTCTTGGAGATTTAAAATCCCTGGGCGATTTGTATGATTTCAAAACAATTGGTACACTATTTTTCATTGGCCTCATGTCCATCATTCCCACTCTTATTAGCAGGAAGAGGAAAAACATGTAAAGCTAACCTTTCTTTGCCACTCTTATTAGCAGAAAGAGGAAAAACATGTAAAGCTAACCTTTCTTCGCCACTCTTATTAGCAGAAAGAGGGAAAACATGTAAAGCTAACCTTTCTTATTGTTATTAGTATTTGTAACATTCTTGCAGCCAATGCATTATATATGTGAGACCTCTTGTCTCCATTTTATCACGGGGTTCAGAATGCGTTCGGTGCTGCTAAATTAATCGGAATGAAATTATTGAATTTCATCTTCTGGGATCATATTTGTATGTATCATTGATTCCAAAATGAATCATTCATTGTACATAAAAAATCCTATGCTGGAGCACTATTTTGCTACTTTTATCATTTGCAATGCCTCATCTAATGGATTAAATGCTAGATCTGCTTTCCTTTCCTTCTGAAAAAACAAGTTTAGTTCACGGCGTGCTTGCAACTATAGCTCTACTTTATTGCATAATTTTACTATTTAAAGCTCCATTAAAATTTTATTTAAATTAAAAAACTACCATTTAGATAATAAGTTTCTTTAGCATCTTATTGGTTTATTTTTTTATTAAGGAACTACATTAAAACAAAATGAAAAGAGAATTTAAAATTTATGAAGATCAGTTTCAAAGTAACTATAACAAAAAAGAGAAATAAGACTAGGAAATCTTAAAATGTAGTAATCAGGCATAATTGCAGAATCGACTAATTATAAATGTCTAAATAAATTTTAAATTATCCAAATCAATTGTTAAAAAGTACAATTATTCAATCATTTTAAAAGGAAAATAAAAAATATTATACATTTTAAGTAAATATTTTTTATGGCATCAGACAAGGAGATCCCATCTCTCCTTTCTTATTCATCATCATGGCTGAAGCTCCGGGGAGGGGTTTGATCAGATTACAAGAGCAGAATCTTCTCAAAGGTGTTCAGATCACTTCTTTTGTTAGAGCAGTCACTCACCAACAGTTCGCGGATGAGATTCTCCTCTTAGAAATGGGATGCATGCAGGAGGCCAAGCAGATCAATCTATTGTTAGAGAATTACGCCTGAGCTTCGGGTAAAATGCCAAACAAAGAAAAATCAGTGATATTTTTCTCACACAGAAAAAACTTCAGCAGCAAATAGAAAAAGTTTTGGCTTTCAAATTAGGTTCTCTTCCGTGCTCATATTTGGGCATCCCTATAGACAAAACTTTGAGATCCTCCCAAATCTGGAAACCCATCAATGAAAGGCTAGATAGGAAAATGGATAGCTGGAAATCCAAATGGCTATCTTGGGCAGGTAGATTAGTTATGATTAAAGCAACTTTGTCAACAATTCTTATTTACTTAATGTCCTGCCTTTCTCTATCTATGGAAGGATACATGGACATGGTCAAGAGATTAAGGAATTTTTTTTGGCAAGGGATGGACACAAAGAAGAAATTCGCTCTCATTTCTTGGGATAAGATTTGCAAATCACAAACAAATGGAGGCACGGGCATAAAGAATCAACTATGGCAAAATCAAGCTCTTGGGGCCAAACTTTATTGGAAGATAATGAAAAATCAAAATTTAAAGTGGGTTAAAATCTTAAGAGGCAAATACTTTGGGAACCATTCAGAAATAGAGATGTTTCGCATACAAAATATCTCAAGAGGCTCGAGGATTTGGAACTTTATAATCAAATCTAGGCATGTGATTGATAACAACGTTACCTGGAATATAAAAGAGGGTAAGGAAGCTAGATTTTGGGAGGATTCTTGGGGGGGGCATCCAAGTATTAACTTGTTGATGGGCCCAAATGAGCTAAGTCAGATTTGTTTGGCCGCCTGGGGGCCATATCTCAGAGATTATATCACTCCCTCATCAACATTCTTAGTGGATGGTTCGTGGCATTGGAAAGATTTCTTAGAATTCATTCTGGACCTGACAGAATTGACAAAGCTTAAAAGTTTTCTCAAGGATAGAGTATTCTTTATTAAACAAGGGTCGGATGAGATCATTTAGAATGGAGCTAAATCAGGGACTTATAATGTTAAGGATGGATATAATTTTCTGTTAGAATGCTCTAGTTCCAATAAGCAGGAAACCCCTCTACAATTATGTTGGCACAGTGCTTGCCTTCCGAAAGCAGGCCTCTTCACCTAGGTAGCATCTCAGGGCAAAATTCTGACTGCAGAAAATTTATAAGAATGGGATACCAGGACCCGTCTAGATGTTCCTTATGTAAGTGTAACAAAGAGGATGTCAATCATTTGTTATTAACCTGTCCCTTTGCCTCAGAATGTTGGTGTTGGTTGTGCTCAAAATTAGGATGGTTCTCAGCCATGCTAAAGGAGTTGCTTCAATTTTTATTATCTTGGCCTAAACTACATGTTAACAGTTTGTGGTAACCTGTGGATTCTATCTCCATCTATTTTATTGTGGGAATTATGGAAGGAGAGGAACATAAGACTATTTCAAGACAAATCTATGGAATTGGCATCCGTCCTTAACAAAATTGAAGCAGGAATTGTAGCAGTGATGAATTCCCGTCTTCAAATCCAATCAGCTCAACACAAATATTACACAAGTTGGGACGATCAAATGTTCAAATCCTAGTTTGGACTCAAGACTCCCCTCTCCTTAGGCAGAGGTTGCAAAATTAATCAAGCTCTGAGAGCATCCTGTGTGTGGAGACCCCCAGCTCCGAGTTGGTTCAAACTAAATTTTGACGGTGCTTCTAAAGGCAACCCGGGCCCTTCGGGAGCAGGCTGCATCATTCACTCTTTAGAAGGGAAGATCATAGCTAAACTAGCTAGACCACTGGAGCAAGACACCAACAATTTGGCGGAGTTTAAGGCCTTGCTTTTTGGTCTTGCTTTAGCACATGAGATAGGAGTGAGGAAATTAGAAATTGAGGGGGACTCAATGTTGACAATCAATGCAGCAAGATCAGGGACAACTCAAAATTGGCACCTTCAAGCTCTTCTAGATGTCATTCTATAGTCCATTAGTAGATTCGATGCAATAATAATCAATCATATATTCCGTGAAGGAAATTCTCTAGCAGATGACTTGGCTGACCTGGCATCGAGAGGAACACATTTGAAATATGTTTTTTGAACTCCCCGCCTCAACGGATGAGAGTTTCAAATCTCCTCCTCTTGGATAACTCAAGTACAACTCTCCGCTTGCAGTTAGCGTGCTTCCATGGAGTTCAGGGATCCCAACTCTGATGCTTTGGTGACAAGTTGTAGGGGTTGACAGGGCTGAAATGACAATCTTATTTATTATCAACACAGAGCTTAGAAGTTGGCGACACTCCTTATCTTACTGTTTCAATTCATTGCTGACGGATGGGTTGTTTTTTCAGGATATTTACCTGGAATACGCGTACTTTGCCTTGACATATATGGCAATTGCAGGTTTTTGCTATTTTAGCTATCTTAGTATCTTACCATAGTAGTTTTTGATTTGCTTTGCTCAGTTTGAAGCATAGACATTTAAGGATATAAACCAGTGCTTCTGGTTTTGTATGGTATTTAATGCTTTCTCTGCCTCTATCGGAGGGCCTTTGATACTTTGAAAACTTATGTATGTTTTAAATATGCTAATATATATATATATATATCTTGGCCTCGGCCCCTTAATGATAATAAAAATAAAAATTTCTTATTAACTATGATAATTTAAAAGAATATTATTCAAGTCATTCATAAGGCTTATCTTTATTTTAGTTTTAAACTGTTGTAAAGGAGGGAGGCAAATATTTTTACATCTTTCTATATGTTTTATGTTATGCTGTATCACGTAAATAGACTTTTATTATACTTGTGGGCTCAAAACTTACTTTTAGTACTTTGATATGCAACAAGTTTCAATTCATAATTTGCATACCTAGTTTTCAAATTTCAAATTCAACCTTCTAAAACTAAGCACTTTAAATAAATAATCTAAGCACAATTTGTTGCTACCATTTATATTAACATTCTTTGGTGGCTAGTTGTTTGTTGACAATCTTCAAGGGCTTGCTCTGGTCTTTTATTTTTGGTTGTCATTTGCTACTAGTTTGGGGGCTTCTCTTAATTTGGTGGACAAGGGGGGTGTTCAACTTGCAAGGAGGGGGGCTTGGTACTATTGGTTTGCTTCTTTTTCCATGGTTACTATGAAGGTGGAGGTGTTTTCTATGGAGGTGGAGAGCCATCTTTCAGAAAAGTGGTGACTCTTTTACATGGAGAGTCGATTTGGTTGACATGTTACTTGTAGCTTGAGTTTGTTTTTGGCTCTTGCGGTGTTAGAAGTGGCTTTCACATTCAATTCTTTCTTTTTTTTTGGTTGAAGTGACCCTTGTTTGGACAATGTTCTCTTTTTTCTTGTGACTAATTGATTGCTGATAGTTTTTATGGGTTCGCTCTGGTCTTCTATTTTTGGTTGAAGTTTGCAGTAGGTTTGGGGGCTATTCTTGACCCTGAGGATGAGGGAAGTGTGCCATTGATTAGGAGGTGGGCTTAGTATTTGTGGTTTGCTTCTTCTTTCACTGTTCTTATGGAGGTGGAAGAGACTCCTATAGAGGTGTAGACTTTTTTCGTGAAAAATGAGGCTTGCAGCTCTATGTGGGCTCCCTTCTGTGGATGTTTGGATGAAAGGTGGTTTAATGGTATGCTTCTTGTTTTGCCGGTCTATCTCTTAGTTGCTCCTATTGAGGTGGACCCTTTTTCTATTGAGGTGGAAAGAGGTTTTGCAGCTAGGGGATGGATCTGCAGTTGGGGTGATGATTATCACAGGATGGTCTTGGACAACTTTGCGTATCCAAAGGGGAATTGGAATGTCACAACTAGTGGATTGTTGGCTAAGTCTTGTTGGGGGTCTTCTTGGCCTATGTGTTGTATATGGCCTTGTTTCTCCTCTTGACATCAATATAGAGGTTCTTTGCTGATTGTGACCTTATGTTGTAAAAACTTGCACATTAGTTTGTACTATTGATTTCTTAATAGCTCTATGGCTATGGCGTTGTAAGGGTCAACCCCCTTGTTTGGCTACTGAACTAATAAAAAATAAAACATTTACCATTAACAACCCATAATGTGGATCAATTCCGGTAGCATAAAAATTCACATACAAAATACAACATAACTAATGCTCTCCAAGACTACCTTTGTTAGTATTATAAGGCACTAAGAGGGGGTAAATCAATGCATCCACAAATCTGAAAGTTTTAATAGTAATCTTCCACAATAACCAACATGCAAAAGATAATATAACATAGAAGCATAACAAGTAAACCATTCACACAATGAACATAAGACAATATTTTTTCCCGTGGAAACCCTTGTTAGAGGGTGAAAACCACGTGTGGGGATGATGCCCACAAATTTCACTAGTGCACCATGAAATCTACTATGTTAGGAGCAATTATAAAAACTTTTTTGAGGATACACTCGGTTAAGAGTACTTAGCTTTGTTAGAAGCTACAAAAGTCCCGTTAAAGACTTCCTAGCCCATGGATTTCAAAACTCAAGTTAAAGAGCTACTTGGTTAAAGGATTTTGATCTTTAGACCCGTTAGGATCTTTCTCACCATGTTAGAAGTGACCCTGCTAAGAGAATTAGATCACAAACTGGTTAGAGTTTGTCTTGAGTATAAGAACTCAAATGTATGACATGAAATTAGCACTAGACTGCCAAACAGATCCAATTATTTGCTCAATTTTGTTGCTTTGAATACTTTACTGCCTCTATACTTCCTTCAACAATCAGTGTCAATCACTACATGCCACCACAACAACACACTTCACGATTTTCATAACCACTTATATACTTGTCTTAAGTTGGTGCTAGAAACCTAAAATGTTTTACAAGTCGACACCAAAATCCAACTAAAACATATGAGCGAGTGCGCCAAAACCAAAAGTCAACATTCTTGATGTCGACCCAAAACATCTAATCTTGAAAACATGTCGGCCCATCACCGATCTAATCAACTATATCAATCAATATTTTGTTCTTCTGCGAGTGCCACTTCAATCCTCAATAACTTATTGAATTATTTAAATTAATTGATATGATCATAGAAGTAGTCAAATATGCCTCTGTATACAATGTCTGTACAATCACGTACTTTAACTCGATCTCCAACTCTAGATCTGATCGCTTGTACCTTGCATATTGTCTTCTTACCGATTGATTGAACACTTAGTTGATTTGCCAATTTGATCCTTCAACACTATCGGTAAAACTGATCTCTTGTCATCACAAGATCATGTTTCCAGCAATGATAAAACCACAATACAATCATGTGACCAAAACTCATATCACCTATATCAAATGCCAACAATCTCCCCTTTGGCATTGATGGCAACACTTAGAATTTTTTTTTTGCTAAGTGCCAACAACTCTCCCCAAGCAAACATATACCATACAATAAGAATTACAAACATGTAATCATATGCATCTTAAAGATCTTAGCCAATTTTTTGATTTGCATCCTTATACTACTCTCCCCTACACTATTCTCCCCTTTTGACAACAATGACAAAAGTGTTACAAGATATGCAAAAACCAAAATTTTCTTAATCAAGGGTAGCATAAGCTATTACATTCTACTGAATATCTCATGGAAAGTAGTGTTCAATACTTGCCAATCACTAACGCATGACTTGTGCAAATTTTTCATAATAAGTATATGTCCATGAAGAAAAAATGCTAATTCCTTAAATCCATCAATTGTGCTCAAAAGTCGAGGTGTTAATGTTTGTTCAGCTTCCTTCACACTCTGTTATAGGATATCTATCTTAGTAATCAACACACTCTGTAGCTCCATCAGATTTACGATCCTTTTACCCTATCCTACCTTGTAAATCTTCAATTTATGATTTATCTCTCCTACCTCAATTCCAAAAGATGTTGTAGGCATATGAATGGGATCAAAGTTTTGTGACAACAACTGCAGCTCTTGTTGAGCTTCACCCTTATTCTTTTCAAGATCTTTCATGAAATGGGAAAAATCACAAATATACTTCAGTGTCTTACCTCCTTCAAGCAGTGCATCCTTCACTTGGTTCAAAACCAATGCAAGAGTGTTCCTGTCTTTAGCAATAGACTGTGCCAAATTTTCTGATCGTTTCTTGACATACTCTTTTTCTGTTTTATCAATAGCTGCATTCTCCAAAATTTTCATCTCATCACCGATGACAGTGACTAGATGTGCTAATTGTTCCATTGGAGTAGCCTTGTCCTCATATTTTACTTCAGGCATAAGATCAGACATTATATCTCTCGATATTAAAACTACTTGTGCCTCCTGCTTGAACTTATCCTTCTTGACTTTGGACTTGATTGCCATTGCAAAATCGATCATTTCCTCGGAGCTCATTGTGCTTAAGTCTACTTTTCCCTTGATCAATATATCATCACCAATGCTCATCTTGGATAGTGAGGAAGGTGTTGTCTTTTCTTGTTCTTTCTCTGTAATTACCTCCTCTTGTTTTACTTGATGTTTCTGTGGATCATTTGTAGGAACTTTACCTTGTTCATCATCAACCATAGCCTAATCGATACCCATATTTACTAGTTCTTCTTCCGTTTGCTCCTTAGGTTCATCTTGAATATCCATGTGTTCATCATGTATCTCCATAGTTGGGATATCACCTGTGTTGTCCATCTCTTATCTGATTTCCTCAAGTGTGACCTTCACACCACCAATAGTAAATCTCTCACCTGTTTGAGTAACCACTGGATCACCTTCTTGTTCTTTTACCGGTTCCTCTTCATGTTCTTCATCCTTTGTATCTTCAATCATTCCCAAGTGTTTCATCAAGATCTCTTCAATTTCATCATGAACTCGAAGAGACTCACCACATAAGAGTCTTGTTAGTCTCTTCTTTGTTTTGAAAAATGATCTTGTCTCTGGAAGTATCTTCTTCATTTCTTCTTCTAACATTTCCAGTTGTAGCTACAGTAAAACATATTGAATTAACTCCTTGTCCTATCTAATGGCAGTACACCACCCAACATCAAGTTTATTGTACAAGGAAGTGGGTATTTGTCCTTGTAACTCCATCAAAATTTTGCTAAACTTATTCATGTTGTACACTACAAGATCTTCAATATGTTCTTGTTCCTCCTTACCAAATTTATCATAATACTTGTTAACTCCAACAAGTATACCATATTTATTAACATTTTAAATGATTGGATCAACAAAAACTACCTTACCGGTTGTAAACTCAACAGTCTTAGTAGTGGGGGGACCTTCTACTTTAGATTTCTTACCTTTTTCCTTGAGCTCCATCTACTCTTTCTCCGATTCCGTCTCTTCACTTTCTCTTTCCGCAACTTTCATAAATCTTTTTTCTTTTTTCTTCTTTCTTTTTCCTGTTGCCTTCTCTTTTCTATGTGTCTCCTTGGCTGGTAAAGTTTGAAACTTAACAACCTTTTTAGGTTCTTTGGAAGGTGGAGATAATTTCTCCTTCTTCATAGTATTAACACTTCTTGTTTGCCGACTAGTTGAGGCGCTACCAGTTGCAATAACAGTTTTAACATCTTCATCTTCTGTTGTACCCGATATGCTAGCTTGCTCAACATGTTTGGCTCTAGCCTTCTCAATTTATTCTTTTGTTAAACCTTTCTGAATCATAAATTGTTCAACTTCTTTTCTCACTTTCTTCTCAATAACTGGTTTCATCAAGTCATTGTGCACTTGGAGTGACTTCTCTTGAAATGTCCCAAATATTGAAGTCTTGGGATCTACCGGTTGAGATAACATGTTCTCTGCATACATAACCACAATATCTCCATCTACCTCATAGCCCATAGGCATCACCCATGAGGTCGTTTGCTCAACTGCTTCCATTAGAGAAGTGTCAGTATCAACCATAAAGCAAATTGTATCCTTGCACTTATCAATAATCTCAGAATGTATCCTTTCCTTTTCATGCATCTTCTTCTGAAATTTCTTGAAATATCCCCAAACCTTGCCAGTGAAATCACTTGCTAAGATTCTGATGCTATTATTTATCTAAATAAAGGCTAGAGTATCTATAGTTCATACAATATCACTGATACCGAGAAACACATTTTGGAAATAGAAGAATAAACACATAGTCACCTGTCCATACTTGAATTTACGTCTCTTATCCTTTTTGATATTCTCAAGATTCAACATTAGCTTCTCTCTCATTGCTTTAGCCAGATTGTAGTCAATGTTTTCCTTAATTATCTTGTATGTTGTATGAATAGCACCACCAAGTATTCTATTCAACCGTCTGGAATGGTAGACCTTGTAACCTATGACCATAGATGCATATTTGACCTCTTCATCTATAATGTCATTCACAGTCATCACATGACCATCCCACTTAGATTTAGTCAAAATGATTACTTCTTCGGGTATAGTGCAAAGAACATGTACTTCACCGGTTGAACATAGACCGATTACAACATGAATTGCCTCTTTTGTAATTTTATGTGGTTGGTCTAGCCACATGATTTGATCATGGATTCTGCTTAAAAAAATATGATATGATCCTCTTCAAACTCATCAGGATAGTTGACCATGTGATGAAAACCTTTATCTGCTATGCGTTTATGTTCATCTTTCAATACTAAGTTATCATCACATAGTTTCTTGTATTTTTCATAGATTACTCCTGATCCTAGATCTTCCAACTTGCAGTGAATGTAAGCTCTAACATCCTCAACTTTCAGAACACCATAGGGCACGCTAGCAAGGGCACTCGCTTGGTCATTTTTCATCAATTTGAATGAATGTCTTTTAAATTCTGGTCTAGGTCTTTTAGTTATGTCAATCAACTTAGGAGTATCCATCTCAAATTTCCAACAACAAGTGCAAATAACAAATAAATACCTCAAACTATTCACAACTAGGGTTCTTTCCAAAATCATGACAACAACCGATTGATTTTCCTTTTTAGATCACCGCAAACAATTTCTTCTTATTGCTTGGACCTTTGCAAATGGCTCAAAAAAAGCTTCTTTTGCTCCACAACAACTTTCAAAATGCGCAAGGTAAAAATAATATTCAAAGTTGCCTTTTTATCTACCTTTGCACATATAATAAATGCACTTACCGATAGAACACACATTTTCACCGATTGACCCAAAAGCTCATTACCGATGATCAAAACACCATGTAATTTATCAAAACTTCACAATATACTCCAAAAGACTTTATTGCATCTTGAAATGCTGATAGATCTTACCACACACCTATAGGGGGTTCGAAGATGGATTCAACAATACTTGCTCCCCATAAGCCACATGAAGGTCAGTTTGATGAACTCTCCACACCTGATGGAGACGTAGATTCCTCCAATGATTTACTGTCTTCCTTCTTATTCCAACTCTTGTTCATCTCTTTCCCGATCTTTTCTATATTCACAATATTTTTTCCTTTTGATTTCTTGACTGGTTTACCAATTGGTTCCTTAACCTACAGTTCCTTGATAGATGTCCAATCTTGTGACAATAAAAACATGCCACACCAGTTTTTCTCCATGGTCCAACATTACCTCATGCATTCCTCATCTTACAATTCACAACCATGTGTCCATAATTACCACAGATTGAACATGTGACATATATTTTCCTCTCCCTTTGGTAAGGTCTTCCCCTATTCACGAGTAGCCATTGATTGTTCACTCTTGACTTGCACTCATCAACTTTGTGACCATATTTGTTACAATTGTAATAGTGACCATCAAAACTACTAGATCTTCTACCGAATCTAGATCTACAATCATGAGTAGTATGACCATACTTATTGCAGTTATAAGAATATCCATCAAAGGTGTTATTCCTATTTACAAATCTACTTCTACATACATTTGCAGTATGACCTACCTTGTGACAATTGAAACATAGAGGCTTGTAGGCTTTCTTACCATAAGTTCCTTGTGTTACCTTTGGTGGAGACTTTCCTTCTTGCTTGATCTCTTTTGTTTTAGAAGATTCACCAACTTCAAAATTAGTAAAACTGGTATATCCTAGGCCTCTGGTCTCTTTGCTTCTTCTTTGATTTTTAAGTTGCTCATCAAGTTTTGTAGTGATTTCATTGAATTTCTTTAGCAGATCATTTGCATTCTTCCATTCTCCTTTTAACCTTTCATTCTCATTTCTCATATTTTCATTCTCTCTTAGAACTTTTCCATTCTCGTCATTTGTATCATGTAGATGTTCATGCAATGTTCCAACCTCTTGTCTTGTATTGAAAAGTTCATCCTCTACAGCTTTCAGTGCTTCATCCTTGGCTTTAAGGGCATCTTTTGCAATTTTCCTTGCACTCTCTTCAGATCTCCTTTCTTCTAGCTCTTCACACATTATGATTGATTGGGCTTGAATCTCTCTTAGGATATTTTATTTTTATGTAATTGTTCATTCTCCATAGCCATGGCTTCTAGGACTGCTTCAGATTCCTCAGATCCACTCCGATAAGACAATTTATCAATGTAGTCTTGACTCTCATTCAGTTGTTCAATAAGCTCTTGTTGCTTGACCAAAGATTGCTTCAACTAATCTTTCAGTTCTTTGATAACCCTTTTGGCTTCATCAAGTTGTGTCTTGTATCTTAAACCCTCCATATTTTCCTTAGTAATCCTTCCCAAGCTATTAGGCCTTTTAAGGGAACCAAAAATATGATACCAATTGTTAGTATTATAAGGTACTGAGATGGGGGGGTGGGGGGGGGGGGGGGGGCATGGTGAATCAGTGCATCCAAAAATCTGAAACTTTTAACAATAATTTTCCACAATAACCAACATGCAAAATATAATATAACATAAAAGCATAAAAAATAAACCATTTACACATAATGAACATAAGACAATATTTTTTCCCGTGTAAACCCTTGTTAGAGGGAGAAAACCACATGTGGGATGATGCCCATAAATTTCACTAGTGCACCATGAAATCTCCCTTGTTAGGAGAAATTACAAAAACTTTATGAGGTTATACCTGGTTAAGAGTACTTAGCCTTGCTAGAAGCTAAAAAAGTCTTGTTAAAGACTACTCGGTCAAGGGATTTCAAACCTTTAGTTAAAGAGCTACCTGGTTAAAGGATTTTGATCTTCAGACCTGTTAATATCTTTCTCACCTTGTTAGAAGTGAACTTGCTAAGGGATTGAAATCACAGACCTGTTAGAGTCTGTCTTGAGTATAAGAACTCAAATGTATGATATGAAATTAGCACTAGAATGCCACACAGATCCAATTATCTACTCCATTTTTCTTCTTTGAACACTTTAGTTCCTCTATACTTCCTTCAACCATCACTTTCAATCACCATATACCACCACAAAAACATACTTAATGATTTTCATAACCACTTATATAATTGTCTTAAGTCAGTGCTAGAAACCTAAAACATTTTACAAGTCGACACTAAAATCCAACTAAAACATATGAGCAAGTGCACCAAAACCAAAATTCAACATCCTTGATGTCGACCTAAAACATCGAATCTCAAAAACATGTCGGCCCATCATTACATTTGATTGGTACACTGATCTAACCAACTATATCAACTGATACTCTGTTCTTACTTCCAGTGCCACTTCAATCCTCAATAACTTACTAAATTCTTCAAAGTAACTGATGCGATCATAGAAGTAGTCAAACATGTCTCTATAAATAATATCTGTACGATCACACACCTTAACTCAATCTCCAAGTCCAGATCTGGTCGCCTGTACCTTGCATATTGTCTTCTTACTGATTGACTGAACACTTAGTTGATTTGTCAATTTGATCCTTCAACACTATCGGTAAAACCAATCTCTTGTCATCACCAGATCATGTTTCCAGCAATGACAACACCAAAATACAATCATGTGACCAAAACACATATCACCTACATCAAATGCCAACACACCTTATATAATGATACAAATCAAGTGGTAGCTTCTAAATGAGCATAAAAAATGGGGTTGTGCAAAATATTTGACACTATTTTTAAGCCACCTAAAAACATGCAAATGACAATGTACATCTCTAAATGACTCCTCATTTAAACTCTCCTAAGTTGGGCACCTAAAATTTAATATCTTGAGATATGATACATGCTCTTACACCTTATAGCTATCATAAAAATATGTCATAACTTGCAACTCTAAGAGAATCCATTGTAACTAACTATTATTAGTTGATCCTCTTACAACTTGTCATAACACAACTTGGGCACCCACCTTCTCCATACAAAAGGTATCTCCTGCAACTTGTCCAATATGTCAGAGGTTGTCATAGTTTTTCATAACATGACTCCTATTAAGATCCTCAGAGTGGGATGCCTACCTCCACGTGCAACATGTCTCATACAACCATTGCCAAGTAGGATGCCTCCAATGGTGGGTCCCACTAGATGACTAGATGTGTAGGAAATCAATTAATTAAAATAATAATTACATACAATAACCAACGCTAGGATTTTAAGGTTGAGACACCTTAATCCCAACAATGGCAACTCAATCCTACGAAACTAAGGTTTTAAAAATTTGCACCTTTTAACCTTAACACGAGTTGGTTTTAATATTATTCCTTTGTACTACTTTTTTTCAACACAAATATTGAAAATACTCTTTGTAGAAACCAAATATTAAATTTTATAGGACAAAATAATCACATAGGATATAATTGTGCAATCTAGTCAAGAATGTAGTTAGATTGCATTTTGACCTACGATTCTCTATGCAACCTTATTTAGATTCTACCACTTTTTCCAATGCATTCAATACTAAGCAAATATGAATTGTAGATACAAAACTACAATAATTATTGAAAATAAAAAATAATCAACTTGTCATTCTTAATTGTTTGGTTTGATTTGACATAGCTAATCGAATCTCTCTTTGTGTGTGTGTGTACATACACACACTAAATAAAAAGGGTAAAGCGAAATAGATGTTATACAAAATTCCCGTGATGGATGGAATTAATGGTTAAATTTATTTTTTACCTACAACCCTTTACAATGGTAATAATGGCACCAGTTAAAGAAAATAAACATAGTGTAAAATTCCTAAGGGAAAAAATTAAATTGTCTAAGTCTATGATTAGATAAAGTTTTTAATTAAAACTAGACTAAATTGATTGATTCTTATCTATAAAGATTTTCTATAAGTAATGTTATTATTTTTTATATAAATAAGCTGCAAAATAAGGGTGTTGTCCCTTAAAAAACTACAACTTGAGGGTGTACAATCTACATACTAAAATAGCTATTTACAACAATTTCAAGAAAATACCATTAACATCACACTAGCATCACAACTAGTAACTTGAACATCAAGAGTAGGTAGATAACTCACCCACAACGCTAGAGGAGAATGAGAGACTATAAAACAAATTTTCCTTTTTCGATGGACAATTGTCTAGGCAATACTTTCACTAGGGTCTTCACCACACATGGAAGGTGGTCGAACCCTCTTTGTGGGATACTCAACACTAGGATCATAGTGCTAACAATGTTCTACATCAACAACCGAAGAATAGACAATATTAGAAGCAACAATTGGAGTAGGGACATGCGACTAGAGGGGACACCACCAATAGAAATAGGTGGACTTGGGTCGACTAGGTCTGAGGAGGCTGAATCAACATGAACATCACCTTGGAGGGATCATCATCAGGCTATGAAGAGTCACCTAAGGAAGAATCAAAGGCCAAGATGGTCAAATGATCATCATTTTCATCCTTCCACATGGTGGCAACATCTTTAATATGCGAGAGAGAACAATTTGTAGCCAGATGACTAGTAGAGAAACATCACCGATAGCGAAAGGGGAAACCCTCATAATCTAGCAATTGAGTCCATGGCTTGTCCCCGACCATGAGAACCACATCAGTTGGAAGGGGTTTGGAGATGTCAATGTCAATTGAAATGCGAGCAAAGGTAGAGAGGCCCATGACAACCGTAGCCTTATCCACCTTTAAAAATTGACCAATTGATTGTCGATGACCTCAAAGCAAGAGTTCTCCCAAAAATGAAAGGGAAGATTGAGGAGACAAACCCACACTGGATGCACACTAAGTGATTCAATAAGAGGGTTAAAAGAGATTGTCCAAGGTTTTGTCGAGAGAGAGTGATTCCCCCAAACCCACAATTTATTTAGCGCCAAATCACAATCTTAAGAAGAAGTAAAAAGATCAATTGTTATTATTAAAAGAATAAAGTCCAAATTATTTATAATACTTAAGATAATACATGCTTGGAAATGATTGAATTGGTAAATACTACCTTGCAAATCTAAAAACATTTTTTATATTTCTTAATCTTTTAATTTAAATTAAAATGATTCATCTTGAAATTGAAGAACTTCTTGATTTTATCCTTTTAATTTAAATAGAAAAATATGTTTTAAGTACTCTTAATAAATATTACTACTCATCTCTACTTTTGTATCAAGGGGTTCTTCTTGATTGTAGACTTTTAATTTGAATAGGGAAAAAAATAGTTTTAGAGCTCTTAATAAATGTTACTATTTATCTCTACTTTTGTATCAAGGGTTGTACAAAAATATAATATATATTAATGGCCTAATACTTGTGCCCCTTAAACTCATATTTGGAATCAAAATGGGCTTAGAAAATTTCATCATATTTTAAGTGGTTTTCTTGAGAAAGAAAGGTAGGATGCTTGTTATAATCAACTTCTTAAAATAATTAGTTTGCTTGCCAAAAAAAGAAGGCAAGATACTTTCTATAATCAACTTCTAAAGAAAAATATTTGATTTTGAATTCTTGATTGTTGAAATTATTTATTAACATTACTCATCATAAACAAATTAATTGTAAAGAGGTGTTATCTATTTTTTATTATCAAAGCAACCTAGCAAGGGGGTTCATGACCCTTACACCACCACAACTCAAGGGTTGTCGAGAACAACTATTTACAACAAGATCAAGAAAGATCATTAACAACATACTAGAAACACAACTTCTAATCTGCATCAAGAATGGGTAGATAACTCACCCACCACCTAGGGAGGAGAGTGAGAGTATATAGAGTGTTTTTTTCTTCACTTATAGACAAATTTCCAAGCAATACTTTCATTAGGGTCCCCACCACAAGGGGAAGGTGGAAAAGCCCTCTTTGAGAGAATTAGATACAAGAATAGAGTACTGACAATATTGTATCTCAATAGCCATGGCTTGATGTGAATCAAGAGAAACATCAGTCATAGACGGGTCTACATGGCTAGAGGGGACCACATTGAAAAAAGAGGCGGGGTCAGATCCACTGGTCATAGGAGGCTAGCTTAGTAGAAGTATCACCCTGTGGGGAGTAATCATCAGCTTGTGAAGAGTCATCAGAGGAAGAGTTAGATGCATGAACAATCAAATCATCATCATCTAAATCCCTCCACCAAGTGGAAAAACTTCTTCAATGTGTAAGAGAACAATTTGTAGTTAAATGGCTAGTGGAGAAGCACCACCGACACTGAAAGAGGAGGCCCTCACAATCCAGTGGTTGAGCCCATGGCCTATCTCCTATCATGAGAACCACATCCCTAGGGAGGGGAGTGGAGATGTCAGTGTAAACCATAATGGGAGGAAAGATAGAGAGGCCCTTTGCAGCCGTAGCCTCATCCACCTTTAAAAAATAATCAATAGAATTGCCAATGGCCTCAAAGAAAGACTTTTCAAAAAAATGCAGGGGGAGATTGTGGAGATGAACCTACACTGGACGCACATTGAGCAGTTTAGTAAGAGGGTTAAAGGAGGTTGTCCAGGGTCCATCTAAGAGAGAGAATCCCCCATACCCACAACTTGGTCAACATCAAATCACGTTCATTAGAAGAAGTATCATTTGTTGTGAAGCATACAACTAAATATATTCTAGATAATAAATTTTATAATGCAAACATTACACCAAGTATTTATGATATATTGCTAATAAGATTTCACCCTATTGTTAGTATAACCTAATTTTTTTAAATATTTATATATTTATTTAATTTAATTTAAATATTTAAATATTTATTTTTATTTAATTTAAATAGATGTATAACATATATTAAAAAAAACTTATTTAAATTTCATTTATTGTAATCTCTAAGTATTTTTTCTTTTTGTTTTTGATACATTATGATCTTTACTCTAGATATGCTTAAAATATGCATCTATAATATAGAGTTAAATTTTGATCAATTCTAAAATATAGAGTTGAATTTTGATCAATGTACACTACTACATTTGACCTCATTTTTCTACCAAAATTTTCAACAATCAATTAAAAAGGTTTAGGTTGGTCGGACTATAGAAGGAAAACTTCCTTTTTTTTTTTTTTAATCCATGCCCGTGTTAGTCAAAATTTTGACCAATACAATGTAGGTCGAAATTTCGACCAACACGGCCATAACTTTAAAAAGAAAAAAGATTTTGTATCTCATTTCATTTGGAGTGTGCGAAGGAGCTAGAGCATGCTCCAAATGAAATGGGATACGAAATCTTTTTTCTTTTAATTTGGAGCATGCAAAGGAGTTGGAGCCTGCGATTGTTTGAATTGTTATTTGGTGAGAGTAAAAGGAGGACCGCCTACCTACGAGGGTTGCCACTATGATTTGGTGTAAAAGGAGGACCGCCTGCCTACGAGGGTTGCCACTGTGATTTGGTGTAAAAGGAGGACCGCCTGTAAGGATTTCCTTACTCTGCATTTTTCTGGCATTGTTTTATTGGTTACTTACTTAGGGCCCATGAACAATGTGCTAGGGCATCATGTATTTGGTATTTGTTGGCACATTTTTTATCATTGTTTATATACATTTGATTCAGAGATGAACTTGCATAGATGAACTTGCAAAACCCTAAATTTCCAAATCACCGCATCATGTTACATTGTAAATGTACTAGTGTTAGGTTTATGATTGTAAGGTTGGAAGAGGAAATATTGAAAACAAGATTCATAAAACTGTGTTTTTAACATTTTTTTACTGGTATTTATTTTCTGCTGACTTCGTGTGGATTGGAATGTCAAATCTAACTCCATAGGAAGTCTACCTGGAGTCATAGCTTTCAATTGCGACCGGTCTGAGATCATTTGGTGGAGAAATCCAAAAGAAATCATGTGAAAATCATCTATAGACCATTTTTGACATAAAACTAGGGCAGTCGAATTTCTATAGTTGGCTTTCTATGGACTCTTTTAGACCAAGTGTGACTGTCTACACACTATGGCTTCATAAGTGCTTAAAAAGACCCCAAATAACAAATCAACCATAGACTCCTTGCACTCCCAAGACTCCAAACCTTCATCAATCTTTAATAATGTCTAAAAATGAACAAACCTCAAAGGAATAGGGCTCAGTCCACTGAGAACCCCAAAATCCCCAAATTTAGTACTTCTAAACCCTTAATCCAAGGGTTTCTTAAATCTCCTATCTCCGATCACTTCTAGGTCCAATAGGTAGTTGTTTCACCATTAGATGATCATTATAAGATGATCCAAATCATAATCTATGTTCCTCCTTCAGACCAAATGGCTACTGCTGTAGCATACCAAGCAAATTCATTAAGTTTCCTCTATAAATTATGGTGATCACCCAAACATTCTTCCTTCTCATTACATTAATGGATTAGGGAACTATAGTACATGTTAATACTTAGTCATTCCATGTGTTACAGTGGTCAGAGGTCCTGGAATGACCATATTCAATTGGAAACTCACAAAATTGTCAAAGGAATGGCCGAAACTACTCTGCCAGTCAGAATTAATTGAGTAAAAATACAAATACAAACCTCACAAATGCATAGATGTGGTCTAGGATCAATATCTAACTATTCCAAATGCATTGAAATGTAAGACAATGAAAAAATGAATCCAAAATCACTCTAATAACTCAAGGAAATTACATTTGAAAGAAGTTTATTTATCAAAAACTTAGTATAAATATATAATCGTACTACACCAATCCATCTCTATTCATACCATTCATGAAAGAAGAAATAAATCAATAAGGACTATACCCTCACGGGCAGTGACAGGGTATGTTGGAGAATAATTTACATTTCATTAAAAACCCGAGTATGTTACATTGTTTCTTTGGCATTTATTGATTCTTCTATCTTCCCTTACTCCCCTGTGTCTCAAACATACACATCCATGCTCTAATAAGCCTCTCCAACCGGTTTACAACCTCCATGTAACTAGTAACAGTTAGTTATTAATTGTTTGGCTTAGTTTGGAATACACAAATACAGACCTCACAAATGCATAGATGTGGTATAGGATCAATATCTAACTATTCCAAATGCATTGAAATGTAATACAATGACAAAATGAATCCAAAATCACTCTAAGAACTCAAGGAAATTGCATTTGAAAGAAGTTTATTTATCAAAAACTCAGTACAGTCCATACACCAGGCCTCTCCTGCTCTACAATGAAACTTTGTGATGCAGGAGCATCCTGGGTGTAAGAGCAATCTTGCATCACCCAAAAATATTTCTGTTTTTGTATTCAATAAGGGCTATCTTGTGCAGAGTTGCTATTTATGGAAACTTGCTATTTTTAGTAAGTTGGTCATACGATCTTGGAATGTTCTAACTTTACATGTGGAGGTTCATCTTAGTCATATCAGCCTACCAGTAAAGTTTCATGGCTAGATCAGGTCTAGTTTTGAAGATATTGAAGATTTTCGGTATTGGTAGCAGGGTACAGAAACTTTGAACTCAATTTTGAAGGCTTTAGAGGCCCCAGATGAGGTCAAAAATTTGGGTGACAAGCGCTTGCACTAGTCAAGCCTGTAGAGCACTTCGTGGCCTTTCTGAAATGGGGTTATAATAGTCAATCGGGTCAACTAGTGATGACTTATGGTCTCCAAAAGTCGGGTCATTTGAAATGGCGAAAAATAATTTTCCTTCAAAATTTTTGTTCAGGTTTCAAAAGTTATTTTGAGCTGACTTTGATGTAATAAATTGAAAAATAAAATAATTCTAAGTTTGGTCGACCCTAAGGGCTAAAATTCTGGAACCTTCTCGGGCGGTGGAAAATGCCTATATAAAGAAGGCCTGTAGTGTTGTCTAGGGTAGTTCTGGGTACTAGATCTGGGTATTGATTCGAGGCTTTGTCCTACAAAATATTGTAAGGGAATGCCCATGTAGCTTTGCATATTGTAATTCTAAAAGTTTGTAATTCCACATTTGTGGAGATAATAAGAAGCCAATTTTCTGTTCTTGCATATTGTTGTTGTTTCTTTGTTTCTGTTATGTGTTTGTGGTATTAAGGGGAGCACCCTTCATTAAGTGGTATAAGAGCCAGAGTTCTTGAGTGTGTGAATAGATCACTGACTATGAGGTAGTTTACACCAAGATTGTGGTTAGGGTTTCAGCGCGCATCGTGAAAATACCTCCATGAAAGGAACGTGGCGGAAGAGCTGGTGTTGTAATGCCTGAGGTTAGAGTGATCCAGAGATAAGTGCGAGCATTGCAAGAGGAGATTCACAGAGGAATGAATCTTAATGTTAGAGACAAAAGCGAGGATGAAGCCGAAGAAGAAGATCAAGAAGGAGAAGTTGAAGTTGTGAACCAGGAGGAAGAAAGACTTTTTCGGGCCATTTCCAAGATCAGAAAAAGACCTAAGATTGAGGTTCCTGCATTTTTAGGAAATCTTAACCCAGAGGAGTTGATTGACTGGATCAATGAATGTGAAGAATATTTTGAGTATGAAGATATTGAGGATCCTGATAGGGTCAAATTCGTGAAGGCCAGACTGAAAGGTCATGCGAAGATCTGGTGGCAAGAGATTCAATTGGAGTGAAATAGAAGAGGGAAAGATAAAATCACAAGATGGGATCGAATGGTGGATAAATTGAAGCGGCAGTTCATTCTTGTTGATTATGAGCTTGACCTACTGAAGAAGATGCAAAGTTTGAAGCAGGCAGGAAGATCTGTTTAGGACTATACAGAGGAGTTCTATCGAATTCTCATCAGAATAGGCCATGCAAAAGTTGACAAGGAGAAAGTTGCCCATTACCTTAATGGGTTAAGGCCGAGCATTCAAGAGGAGTTGAATCTGGTTCGAATGAACAGTATTGAAGAGGCATACCAATTTTCCCTAAAAGTAGAGGAAAAGCTAAACAAGAAGTTTGAGAGTAGACAAAATGGAAGGGGTCGCGGTGGATGATCTAGTGGATGGTCATATGGAAGCTGAACTGAAGATCCAAAAAAGAAGGATGAGGCCAGTAGCAGTCAAAATCAAAGAGGAAACAATTCCAATCGTTTCCAAGATCAGAACAATAGAGATCAAAGAGGAAGAGGAAGAGGACAAGGTTCAGGAAGAGGAGGCTTCGGTGGAACATGCTTTCACTGTAGAGAAGAAGGTCATAGGGCATTTGAATGTCCTCAATGCCAAGGAAGGATGAATAGGAGGAATGAAGGAAAGGCTAGAGTGGCACATGTAGATGAAGATGCCAGATCCTCAAATTTTGAAGATGCTAAAAGAGGAGAAACATTGATCAACAAAAGAGTCCTGCTGAGTGGTGAGAATGAACCTGAACAAAGGAGGAGTCTATTTTGCACTCGATGCAAGTGTGAGGGTAAATGTTGTGATGTGATTATTGATAGTGGAAGCACTGACAATTTGGTGTCAGAAGAGATGGTGAAAAAGTTGAAGCTCACGAGATAGAAACACCCACATGCATATCGGATTGCCTAGGTGCAGGATGACCACAAGGTCATGGTCAGTGAATAGTGCCTAGTAAAGTTCAAAATTGGCGGGCACCAAGATGAGGTACTATGTGATATCATATCTATGGATGCATGTCATATGTTGTTGGGTAGACCGTGGTAGTTTGATAGATGTGTTGTACATGATAGTCATGTGAATACCTATTCCCTGACAAAGGATGGAGTGTGACATAAACTAAAGCCATTGAAGGAGACCGAAGAAAAGGTATGTGGTAATGCAAGAATAACTTTTGTTGATGGAAGAAAATTTCTAGATGGTATGAGGCATGAACATGTGTGTTTTTCTTTAATTCCAAGAGTTGGTAAAGAGGAAATAGAGGGTGTACCTGTAGAGGTTGCAAATTTGTTGACTGAGTTTCAGGATATTGTATCTGATAAATTACCATCGATAAGGAAGATTAGTCATCAATGGATTTGATTCCAGGAGCCAGTTTTCCAAACAAGGCAACACATAGAATGACACCAGCAGAAAGTGAAGAGTTGAATAGACAAGCACATGAGTTGTTACAGAAGGGATTGATTCGAGATAGCTTGAGTCCATGTGCTGTATTATCAGTATTAGAACCAAATAAGAATGGAGAATGGAGGATGTGTACAGATTCCAGAGCAATAAACAAGATCACAATCAAGTATAGGTTTCCATTGCCACGAATGGATGATATTATAGATTGTTTGAGTGGAGCTTTGTATTTCTCAAAGATAGATCTGAAGAGTGGATATCACCAGATTTGGATCAGAGAAGGAGATGAATGGAAGACTACCTTCAAGACAAAGGAAGGACTATATGAGTGGTTAGTCATGCTTTTTGGGCTAACCAATGCATCGAGCACTTTCATGCGGCTTATGAATGAGGTTCTGAAAGAGTTTTTGGGTAAGTTTGTCATTGTTTACCTAGATGATATTTTGATCTTTAGTAAGACATTGGAAGAGCATATGATGCATATTCGTATGGTGTTTGAGAAGCTGAGAGAAGAGAAATTGTTGATAAATTTGAAGAAGTGCAGTTTTGTGAAGAAAGAATTAGTGTATTTGGGATTTGTAGTTTCAGTAGAAGGTCTGAAAATGGACCCAAAGAAAGTACAGGCTATCCTTGAATGGCCTACTCCAAGGAGTGCTACTGAGGTAAGATCTTTTCATGGTTTGGCTAGCTTTTACAGAAAGTTTATCATAAATTTTAGCAGTATTTGTGGACACTTGACTGAAACAATGAGAGGGGATAGAAAAAAGTTCAAGTGGACTAATGGGGCAGATAAGAGTTTTAAACTGTTGAAACAAAAAGTTACAGAACAACCTGTTTTAGCACTTCCTGATTTTAATAAGGTGTTTCAAGTAGATTGTGATGCTAGTGGTACTGCAATAGGAGCTATTATGAGCCAAGAAGGTAAACCTATTACTTATTTCAGTGAGAAGTTAAATGATGCCAAGAGAAAATATTCTGTTTATGATCAAGAATTTTATGCTATAGTTTAGGCATTGAAGAAGTGGAGACACTATCTACTTCCTAAAGAGTTTGTTTTGTATACTGATCATCAAGCTTTGCAATATTTGAATAGTCAAGGAAAGTTGAATCAAAGGCATTTGAAATGGGTTGAGTTTTTGTAGAGTTATACATTTGTTTTGAAACACAGGAGTGGAAAGTCTAACAAGGTTGCAAATGCTCTTAGCAGAAGGTAACTATTGCTGACAGAGATGCAGATTGAGGTGGTTGGGTTCAAGTAACTCAATAATTTGTATCTAGAGAATCCTGATTTTGGTGAAGCTAGGAAAACTTGTAAAGAACCTGTTACTCTAGATAGGACAAAGTGGTTGGATTTCATCATTCAAGATGATATGCTATTCAGAGGGAGTCAGTTGTGCATTCCAAGAAAAGAATCTCATCAAGGAGAAGCATAGCGGAGGATTGGCTGGACATTTTGGTCGTGATAAAACCCTTGCTTTGGTTAGTGAAAATTATTATTGGCCATAGTTGTAGCAAGACATCAAGAAGTTTGTACAGAGTTGTAGAGTATGTTAGATGGTGAAAGGAGTGAAGTAGAATACAGGGTTGTATCAGCCATTACCTGTACCAAAGAAGCCTTGGGAGGATCTCAGTATGGACTTTGTTCTTGGTTTACCAAGGACACAGCGGGGACATGATTCAATTTTTGTGGTAGTTGACAAATTTTTAAAGATGACACATTTTATTCCCTGCAAGAAGACTAATGATGCTGTTCATGTAGCAGAATTATTTTTTAGAGAAGTGGTGAGACTGCATGGTTTGCCAAAGAGTATAGTTTCAGATAGGGACACCAAGTTCATTGGATATTTCTGGTGTACATTATGGAAGAAGTTGAAGATAGATTTGAAGTTCAGTTCATCACATCATCCACAGATTGATAGACAGACAGAGGTGGTGAATAGGAGTTTGAGAAATTTGCTAAGATGTTTGGTTGGAGATAAGCCAACATGATCAGATTTGATTTTACCACAGACAAAATTTGCATTTAATAATTCTGTCAACAGGAGCACTGGTAAATCACCATTCTAGATTGTATATGGGAGTAGTCCCATAAATGCATCTGAGTTGAAAAAGATAGATAAAGGAGAAATAAGTAGTGCTGAAGCTGAGGATTTTGCAGGACACTTGAAGAACATCCATGAGGAGGTGAGGAAGCATATTACCAAGAGAAATGCGCAGTATAAGGCTAAGGCAGATGTGAAAAGGAGACATAAGGAATTTCAGGTTGGAGATGAAGTCATGGTTCATTTACAGAAGGAGCAATTTCCAGTTGGTACATATAACAAATTGAAAATGAATAAGTTTGGGCCATGTAAAATACTGAAGAAGCATGATTCAGGAAATGCATATGAAGTAGAATATCCTACTAAGCTGAATATTTCACCAGTGTTTAACATTTCAGATCTGACATAGTATCATGAGGGAGGTGTTGAAGATGAGATCACAACAGCACAGTGGAGTATTCCAGCAACTAGTTCAGATACCAAAGTGATTGAGGATATACTGGATAGTCATGTTGGCAGAAGCACAAGGAACAGGACATATGAAGAATATCTGGTCAAGTGGAAAGGATGACCTGTTGAAGATTCATCATGGTTGACAAAGGAGGAGGTTAACCGTCTTGGTTTTCCTCTACACACTTGAGACGTGACGGGGTCACTTCTCAAATTACCCTAGGTGTCTGATGCAGGAGCATCCTGGGTGTAAGAGCAATCTTGCATCACCCAAAAATATTTCTATTTTTGTATTCAATAAGGGCTATCTTGTGCAGAGCTGCTATTTATGGAAACTTGCTATTTTTAGTAAGTTGGTCATACAATCTCGGAATGTTCTAACTTTACATGTGGAGGTTCATCTTAGTCATATAAGCCTGCCAGTAAAGTTTCATGGCTAGATCAAGTCTTGTTTTGAAGATATTGAAGATTTTCGGTATTGGCAGCAGGGTACAGAAACTTTGAACTCAATTTTGAAGGATTTAGAGGCTCTGGATGAGGTCAAAAATTTGGGTGACAAGTAGTTGCATCAGTCGAGCTTGTAGAGCGCTTCGTGGCCTTTCTGAAATGGGGTTATAATAGTCAATCAGGTCAACTGGTGATGACTTATGGTCTCTAAAAGTCGGGTCACTTGAAATGACAAAAATAATTTTCCTTCAAAATTTCTGTTTGGGTTTCAAAAGTTATTTTGAGCTGACTTTGATGTAATAAATTGAAAAATAAAATAATTCTAAGTTTGGTCAGCCCTAAGGGCTAAAATTCTGGAACCTTCTCGGGCGGTGGAAAATGCCTATATAAAGAAGGCCCATAGTGTTGTTTAGGGCAGTTCTGGGTAGTAGATCTGGGTATTGATTCGAGGCTTTGTCCTACAGAATATTGTAAGGGAATGCCTGTGTGGCTTTGCATATTGTAATTCTAAAAGTTTGTAATTCCACATTTGTGGAGATAATAAGAAGCCAATTTTCTGTTCTTGCATTTTGTTGTTGTTTCTTTGTTTCTGTTATGTGTTTGTGGTATTAAGGGGAGCACCCTTCATCACTTTGGCATATTTGATGGACTCTTAGAAACTACCCCAACCAATCCGAATCAGTTGGATGGATTAGTTTGCACTAAAACATAACAAAATCCAATGCCCTCCATTTTCTAATAACCGTTGCATTTCAAATTTTTGAATTTGCAACATTACAAATTTAGAGTTTTTGAAACTTTTAAAGATAATGAAGCCTTAAGACTTTGAAATGTGACCCAAATGAACTTATTAAGCATTATTAAAATCAAATCTAAACTATTATAAACTTGTAACACCAAATACCATCCTAGGCTCTTATTTTGGTCCTAAGGCCTATTAGGCCTTTTAAGACTTATTACATATTTGCCATTTGCATTGCATGGAATGACCTTATAGGCCATTATAGGTGCCAATACATTCCAATTGATGTCTTTAGATGTCATTAGGTGCATGGTTGTCATTATGGACTCCTGGTAGTCTTTGGATGTTCTAGGTGCCCCTACACCATGTTCACCACCTTTGAAAGGATTATTGTCCCAAGAATCAGTCTTGGCATTGGATGTTTGTGTCTGAACCTATACTTTAGGAATATGGTGCCTTGACAGTTGGTTCTTTCTACCCATTGGACGTCCACATCTGAACATGGTTGTTTACTGGCTACCCTTCAATAGGACACTTGACTGTACCTATTTAAACATAGTTCAAATCCCAAAAGTTTGCATTTCTAGGACTGTGCAGCATTATCCTATTCAATCCTTTGTCCTTTTCTTCCCAAACCTGATTTGTCCTTCCTCCTCTTCCCCTCATTGAAGAACCTCCTCTATTGCTGCTATTCTGTTGTCATGCCCCTGACAGTCTCAGGCTTTACTTTTCTATGTTATGTTATGTTATGTTAGACTTCTATGAGTTTGAACTCTGACTTCGTTCATTTGAACTTTGTTATTTGAATTAAATATGTTTATCTCTATAATTCTGCCAGACACTCAGAGAATTATGTCTATTTCTATAGCTTAATGAGTTATTCTGATGTCAGAATTGATTTAGATTGACTTTTGAATATTGGTTTGATTGTGAAAATAGTACAATTTAAATGGTTAGTCAATTGTCAGATTATTGGTTCATTATTATTATTATGGTTAATTGTATCTTGATGATAATAGACAGTTTATAGAGATTATTGTTACTTAATGTTAATCAAATTTTGAAATTCAAAATAAATAAACTTGTCTATATGTATTTTTATACATATAATTATGAGCAATTGTTTTAGTAATTATGTTGTTTATCTTTTACTAAAACTATAGAATTATCTAAGTTAGTATATCCTATTTTGTATGTTAGTAGGAGGCTAGTTTGATGAAGTGTTAGTAATTTGGCATTGTCATGCGCTGTTATCTTTGATGTTTAAGTTAGTAAAATGACTAATGTTATTTAACATAGATATCTATCTCTAAGTCTTCTTATTATGATCTGGCTCGAAGACATGACTTATCGGCAAGGATTTTAATGCACTATCATCGCATTGTGGTGTTAGTGGGGTTTAAGCTATTTTTGGGTTATGGGATTGTACTTTGATGGACATTTGGCAGGGAATGTGTTGTGTTTACTGCAAGAGATAAGTTTGCATTGAATGAACTCATCGATGAAATCCATTTTTGTGTTTGATGTCCGCCATTAGCTCTGGTTAAGGAGTTGCAGTTGGTTTATGACTCCATTTTTCACCATGTTATGCTGCGACAGTTTGGGTAAATAGTTGGTTATGGACCTGTGTTACTGTTGTATCTTACATGATAAGTGGCTTGGAATGGAAAGGGGTTTTCACGGAAAGTTAAACCCTTTTGTTCATGGTCATTTAGGAATTTGGGTGTTTCATACTGTTATCTCTGCATTTTGGGCTCTTTTGCACGACACTTTGGCAGTCTGTGAAGCTCACCAGGCAGGGGCTAGCTTTGACATTTCGGTTTTGGATATCTCCCCACATGAATACTAGGTACGGGCATTCTCTCACCTTATCCTCTATTTCCATTTTATGTTCTGCAAATGAATTATTAGATTACCACTGTTTGTTAGTCAATGAATGTGAGGTTTGTGATTGAAAACTCTGTGAGTTTCGGTCATGAACCGGTGTTTCTTTTTGGTTGGATTAAGTAGTTTATTTAGTTTATGGTGGTTATGTTTAGTAGAAGAATTCGAAATACATGTTTTTAATATGTTGTTTTTGAGCATAATGTGTTGAGGGGTTTTCTCTGTTCTGAGTATGGATTTGGCAGTGTTTTAGTTAAGTTTGTGCCGAACTATGGGAATATAGTTATTGCAGATTTTATATGGTTATTTCCTAGTGTGTTTTGGTGTCGATGTATACTTTATCTTTGGTCAGAATAAAGGGAGTTAATCAGGAAGGAGAACCAGTTTGGAATACAGGATGAGTGTTTGTTTAAAAACTTCTTTAACGGTGTTCTCGCACTGTACCTGTTGTTAGGAACACTGTAGCAACATAATGTATTCAATTTGTAAAAGTTTTGGTTATAAGGTGAAATCGGGTTTTTCTACCACTTTTATAAACCGAATTTGGTATCGATGTTTTCTTTTGAGCTGTATTGTGGAAATAGGGATTAGTGGTATTTCATAGTGTTATCTGATACCTGTCGTATTTTGTATTTACACTTGCAACATAGGTGTGGGTTAAGGTATTCTCAGGTGTATTCCTTTTGTTATCTGGTGTCGATATTTTGTCAAATGGGTGTTGTCACTGTCTGTTTCAGTCAATAGTGATAATGTGGATATCTTTGGTTATACTAAAACTTGATTTCGAGCTTTATGTATCTTTAGAAATTATGACCAGTGTGAATTATAGTGTGTAACGACATTAGGAAATGTTATGAATTCTTAGGAAAGTCAATTACTATCATGTTCAGACAGTAAGGAAAACCACTTTGGTATTTTGTTCAGATGTAGAAGTCTATTCTTATTATTCTGTCATTATTTTATGTATTCGGTAGATTCAGTAGTATATTAAGGTAGATGTATTCTGTGACAGAATTGAGATGATTAGTATGGTTTTTCTATTGTATATTTATGGACTTAAACTATTAATTACAAGTTTATGCAATTAGATATATATATATATATATATATATATATATATATATATATATATATATATATATATATATATATATATATATATATATATATATATATATATATATATATATATATATATATATATATATATATATACCTTCTGGGATATGTATATGTATACACAAGCCGTGGTGTATACATGTACATACGCCAACATGTATATAATAGATGCTATGATTTTCATTCTAAACTATTAATTACAAGCTTATATAATTATATATACATATATATATACCTGCTGGGATATGTATATGTATACACAAGCCGTGGTGTATACATGTACATACGCTAACATGTATATAAAGGTATAAACTTGTAATTAATAGAGCAGGATGTATGGCCAATTAGTTTATAATAAATCGGTTATGGCAAGCTTGTATGTTCGTTAAAAGCAATGGGTGTTGTGTTGATTCAGTTGATATATGATTATGTTAGTTCTTTTCTATTCAATGGAATCATGAATTCAGTATGGGCATTTTATTGCACAATTTCAGATTTAATGTTAAGTTAATGTGGAGATTATTATTTGATTGGATTTGTGATGGAGAAAGAACTGTGATCTTTTCTTCTCTTGAGAAACATCATGTTTAAGAATGTATGTTAAGGAATATGGAAACATGGATCTAAATGGATTTCTGTTTTCTGTTTCAATTTTGTAAATTGATGCAATAGAAACATAGTGTTAGTGAAATTGTGTAATGTAGTTCATTTCACTGCTTTCATTAATTGCTAGATCAAGTGTTTTTAAGATAATGCAAGTATGATCCTTAGATTGGGGGCTGACACTAGTCTAGTACCTTGTGATGATAGAATTTCTGTCAGTTGTGACTGACACTAGTCTATATCCTTATGGGAAAGACTTTCTATTAGTTGTTTAATTAAGTGATAATTGTAAATTCAAGGGTTATGGGTTTCAATTAACAAAGATAAAACATTATGGTTTCATCAGACATAATGGATTTCTACGAGGTTTCCTTACGGATACATAGCGTAGGTCCTTATGTGGACACCCATGAACTATTGGATCATTACTTTGTCATTTTCTTTGCGAGTTTATTTCTGTTAGAAAGAAATATAGTGCTTGATTATTTTGGTGTAAAAGAATGGAATTATGTTATTTAGTTTTCCAATTACATCTGTATTTAAATCTGCATAAATGTTATATTATACTAACTTTTATGGTTGCAGATATTTGGAGATGATTCATTTTCTTTATCATTGTGACTGAGCCCTGTTTGTTGTTTGCGTTTGTGTTCATTTTGATTTTCAGGTTTTTAGATGGATAAATCAATGAGTATGGGACAGTGGATAGCAGTTGTTAAGATTTATGGGAAACAGATCATTTCTTGGTTTTTAGTTATCAGAACTATTCGTAGAATGTAAAGGATTGGTTAAGAAGGAAATTTTGTTTTGAGACTAAGTCGTTGAATAAAGAGTATTCTTATTACTCTGATGTAATTCAGTTGAAAACTATAAAGCTCTTAGAAGCAGTTGTTATATTTATATGTTCAGTTTGTAATTAAATTTTTTTTTATACTATGGTTCTATGTGGTTTTGTTTATGGTTGTATCTTCTTTAGTATCATCTTTTATCTTTAAGTATAGATGGGGTGTTACATCTGTCCAAAAGCTCTTCTTCTTTTAGACTTCCATCATACATAGGGATATCTCCCCTCACCTTATCCTACTCATTCTTAATAGCCTTGAATATCCTGATTGTCCTCTTCTCTTCAGGATCTATTTGGGAGAAGAGTGGGAGAAGACAATCTGATATTTTGAAGACCTAGAATCCCTTGTTGAACCCTTAAAGTTGAATTATCCTTTAAAGAGCATTCCAATGTGGTGGTTTGAAGTTGAATGAATCCTAGATTGTAGATGAAGTGTGGAGAATTTTTTTGTTGACATCAGAGTGATATAAAAAAGATGGTGATCATCAATGTAGATTTGGATGCAAGGTACATTGTGGAGCCATGCATATTCAAGACACATTGTAAGTGCAGAAACAAATTTTGTAAAGTTATAGTTTCAAATGGTGTGTTTTCAAATTTTGTTTCCATTGAGATGGTTCAGAAGTTGAATTTGCCAAGGATACTATATGAGAGGCCATATAGGGTGCATGGGATTAATGTGGAAGACCAAGTTGAGGTGACAAAGCAAGCACAAGTGCACTTTAGCATTGGGCCATATGAGGACAGCCTATGGTGTGACATCATTCCCATAGTGGATTTTCATTTGATCCTTGGGAGAGCATGGCATATAAGTAAACATACCCTCCATGATGGAGCAAAGAACACTTACACATTCTTGGATAGAGGAAGGAGAGTTGTGTTGCAGCCCTTGAAAGATGAAGAAGTGTCATGGACATTGAAAAGGAGTGTTGGTATTTTGGAGTGGAATGGACTCTTGGGGAGTGAAGGGAAGACAACAGACAAAAGGATAGAAGAGAAGATTGGTGAGAATGCTAATGACAACATTGAACAATTAGTAGAACACCATATAAAGTGTTTCCGAATAAAGATGCATGTGAAGATGAACAGAGACAAGTCAGAGTATGAGGATACTCATGAAGATGACATGATTGAGAAGACAATGAGGATGTGTGGGCCACAAAAGGCAAATGCTCAATAAGTTGAGATAACAAAGATAGAGAAGGGAATTACAGAGGTTGCTGATGAACTAGATGAGTGCATGGATGAAGGAATCCAAGTTGGGACAGTCAAGTGTCCATTAAAAGTTGCTATTGAAAAGATAGAAGATAAGGTTGTGAAGAAAGCCATAGATGACATGTTTGCATGCCAAGGAGGATGGCATTGGAATGAGAAGTTGAAAGAGGTCTCAGAGGTGATAGGGACCTTAGAGAGTGAAGAGTCAAAGCTCTTGAAGACAACGTTGCAGCAAGAAGCCACAAGTTGGCATAAGAAGATGAGGAAGAGGGTTGTGTGGCCTATTCAAAGGCTTATGGTAGAGAAGAAACTACTGAATGGAGGACTCGCTGAGAGAGTTCAAGGAGTTACTGATGAGGAGAGTGTACAAGTTTCTGAGAGTTGTATAGAAACTAGTGGTAAAAAAAACCTTGTTTATTTTTGTTTCTAACACTTTTATGATAGGTTTGCCGGAGTTTGATAGTGTTCACCATGCAAGTGTTGTTTTTGCACACATCTATGGGAATATAAACATGAAGGCTGACATATTTAATGCTTGGCATGAACACATAATGTTTGATTTCAGGGGCATAGAACACATGAACATGGAATACTCTTTTGTTGCAGGTTCTCAACAAGAAGTGGACAGAGATTGGAGGAAACAAAAGAAACTCCCAATCCAAGGGACTTGGATTGATTTGATCCTTGGGAGTATGGTGCAAGGAACCCTGACAAAGTCATGAAAAGGGGTCACTTGAATGGCTCTTGAAGAATGATCATAAAGATTATAGGATCTAAAAGATCAAAACATGAATATATCAATGTAATTGGACTTATGGTCCATTTTGTGAATTTGATGGAATGTCATGTAATAATCCTAAATCTATAAAGGCACGAGTTGATGTAATAGGAGTTAGATAGTATAAGATCTTCATGATCTATTTTTTCCTCTTCTTCCTCTCCTTCCCCTTCCTTATGGGTTTCTTCCTCTTCTTCACTATCAACACCTTCATCTACTGCTCTTCTTTGATTGGATTCCAGTGCTTCAAGCTTGGCCAAAAGTGCATTGTAAGATTCCTGCAACCTTGTGTTCTTATCCTTCAACTCTTGGATCTCCCTGGCAGTACCTGCATTCCTTGGAGGCATTTTCACGAACAATAGTCAAACTTTTTTAGCAAAGTGTTCCTCTATCCCTCTAAGGCACCATTTGTTTTAGATAATTTAATTTTAACTTTGGTTGTGTTAACAGAACTATGTTGACTTTATTTTGTAGTTGTTTAACATGAGAGTTTGTAGATTAATAGGAGTTCACAGATACTAGTGTGCCATAGTTGCCCATCTCTAACTAGTGATATGCACATAACTCATGTACCTCATGCTAGTGTGCTTGGATAGATTGTATACACTATTTTTCATTAGACTAGACATTATCCAAATAGTGAGTATTTATATAAAGTGCTATAACACACAGGTGGTCCTCCTTTTACACCAATTAATAACAGTGACAACCCTCACAAGCGGTTGGATAATGTCTAGTCTAATCCAAGCACACTAGCATGAGGTACATGAGTTATGTTCATCTCACTAGATATAGACGAACGTTAATT
Source organism: Chamaecyparis obtusa (assembly GCA_027943335.1). Lineage (NCBI taxonomy): Eukaryota > Viridiplantae > Streptophyta > Pinopsida > Cupressales > Cupressaceae > Chamaecyparis > Chamaecyparis obtusa. The sequence continues at coordinate 805,148 of BSBK01002288.1, read as the reverse complement.
CTCAATTGAATGATACATTCCCATAAAAATGTGAACTCCTATTAATTTACAAACTCTCATGTCTAACAATATCAAGTAACGAGTCATTCCATTCAAGAAAGACCATGTATGACAATATCAACCCAGAACAAAATAAGGAGTATGTAGAATTTAGTGATTGTATCTTCCATTAGAGCCACTTCATATGCATAGGTGATGAACATGCATATTTTCCTGAGTGCTATTGGGAGCTTACCTAGTAACACATGTACTATTGTGAAAATCACCACAAATCTATTTGCTGTTGGGTCTGGCTCCCAGTATTGCTTCGTTAAATATGCATGTTTTTCACCTGTGCATATACCTTCTATGATCAAATCTTATATGCACAGGTGATGAACATTTAGATTTGCCTAAGTAGTACTTTGAGTAGTCCTCCAACACATGTATTATTGTGAAAATCATCACAAGTCCATTTGTTGGAGGAAATCTCATAGTACACATGTTTGGAGGTCTAAAGGAAACACAAGAATTTGAAGAGTCACAAGTCTTAAGATTGTACTTAATATAGCCAAGCTTCATTCAAATATGAAACAAACCATTCTTAAACTAGATTAAACTAGTAAACCAAAGGACATACTGATTATAAGTAAACTAGTAAACCAAAGGACATGCTGATTAACAGAACTATGTCGACTTTATTTTGTAGTTGTTTAACATGAGAGTTTGTAGATTAATAGGAGTTCACAGATACTAGTGTGCCATAGTTTCCCATCTATAACTAGTGAGATGCACATAACTCATGTACCTCCGCTTACTAGTCGTTACCTTAGAAAAATGAGCAAGAAACCAAAAAAGAAATGATTAGCAAAAAATGTTAATTACAATCATTTCTTTTTTGGTTTCTTGCTCATTTTTCTAAGATAACAGCTAAGCGGAGCATCAATATCCTCTTCATTCTCTCTCTCTCTCTCTCTCTCCCTTCCCTACTGGTCCTTTGGCATGTATTAAACAGAATCAAATTTTCAACATATTATTATCATTATATTTCTTTGTTGTAAACATGCCATTGGTTCAGTTTTGTAATTTTTTCTGTGTTAAATGCATTTAAAATAAAGGTCTAATTCTGTAGATTGTTGATGCAGAGCCCTCTACTATCACCTTAAATAGGCCAACTCAACTTGAGGATTCAACAAGACACTTAAATGGAATACACCAAGAAGTACCAAATGATGAATGCTCAATTGTTGTAATGGCAAAGCAATATTAGAACTGTCCATTTCTAGAACTTGATTTTTCTATAGTCCTAATGATTTTTCTTATTTCTTGAACATTGTTGACATACTTAAATGGAATACACAATACCAAATGATGAATGCTCAATTGTTGTAATGGCAAAGCATCATAACCGTCCATTTCTAAAATTTGATTTTGTATAGTCTTAATTATTTTTCTATAGTCCTAATTATTTTAAAAATTGTTGAAAAAGAGTGTTTCTTTTTTTGATTATAGTATAAATGATTTTTCTATAGTCCTAATGATTTTAAAAATTGTTGACAAATAGTGTTTCTTTTTTTGATTATAGTATAAATGATTTTTCTATAGTCGTAATGATTTTTCTTATTTCTTGCCTTTTGTCCCTTTTTGATTTCCTATGTCTGTGCTTCGTGACAGGATTTTGTCACCTTCTTTTGATGGTATATTTCATTCACTCTATGTGGAATACTATTTTGTTCACTATTTTATTTTAGCTTGATATTTCTTTCATTTTTCATATACACAGAGACTACACATGTTGATAAAAAAATGAGCTATTTGATTTAGGTTTACTTTTCATTATTGTAAATGGTTAATATTTCGGATGGTACTCCTTGGTGTATTCCATATATAAATAATCATATAAAAATAATAAATGTAGTAACGATGGTGCGGTGCATTATTGATATAGGCTCGATGGCTCTTGTCAATGTGCCAAACTATCAATGTGGTGGTGGGTAGTGTGTGTTGAAGACTTCATGGACATAGAGCAACTCTGGACGACAATTTTGGTGCTGCCCAAATAGAAAAAAGGTTGCTAATGTGTATATATTTAATGTTTCTAATGTAAATACTATTCATTATATTATAAGAATTAATGTAGATTGGGCATCACAGGGAAATAATGGCTGCAGATACTTTAGTTGGGTCGATGAAAACTCATCTGCATCTATCCACCCATTTCCACTTATCCGTGATAAAGGATTTGAGTGCAAAATGTGTCAGGCTAGGGCAAATTCTGAAATTATATTTTTACGATGCCTTCTCTATATTGTAATCACATATCTTTGTTGTGACCATATGCATAGATGAACTCAGGGATTAGTTAGTTTAGTATTTTCATATTGTAAATAATATTTTAATATGGATATGACGTAACTTCTCTTTGCCTCAAGTGCGCATATATATGGTTTACATCTTTTTTAAAAATAATTCTTGATGTTTATGGCTCAGGTGAGCCCCAATATGCTATCAATCACATGATTTAACGTATAGTGTTTTCTTGGTTATTCCATTTGTTCCTTGACCTTTGAAGGCCATTTGGTAATTTCAACTACACCTAAGGATCCATCAGTAGTTGTGGAAAATAGGATTCATGTTGTAATGCCCAAGTTGCGAGATGGGAAAGAGAGGCAAGAAGAGTGGAAAGAAGATGATATTCCTGAGATCATGGATGGACACAATGTTGCAGACTTTATTGATCCATATATCTTTCAGAGGCTTGAAGAAATGGAGAGGGAAGAAGGGCTTTGGATGGCAGCTAAGGGTGATGAGGATGATGAGATGGGGGAAGATGAGATGGGCTTGCCAACATCTACTGAATACAAGGTATCAGAATCATAGGCTATAAGTATCAGAATATAAACTGTTGTAAAAGGAAGAAACACATATGTATCATCATTTAATACAAAATATAAAAGTATCCCACATACACACAATTTCTATTATAACAACCATCCTCTAATCTCATGATGCACTAGTCTCAAGGTAAGAAGAATTTACTTAAGCCATCATATAAGTATCATCCTAAAGTTTAAATAGCCATTGACTATGGATTGACTATCATTTTCAAGCTTGAGCGAGGCTTCATACCATGCACTGTTCATAGATTTATACACAATGCTGATTTAGGCTGGAGGTAAACTACATGTGTCATGTAAATGCAATCTCTTTTGCGCATTTTCAAGAGTTTTCCCACCAATACAAGTGTAAATAACGCATTGAATGTAATCTACGAACACTGTGTGGTATGAAGTCTCGCTGAAGTTTGAAGTTTGAAGTACAAGCGTCCTCCCTTTATTCCAGTGAGGGATTGGAATGAGTTCATTTTGGATGCAAAGGAGAAAGGGGATACTCAAAGAGGAATTACACTAGAAAATGAGAGAAGAAGGTATGAAATAGTATTAACTACTAGTAGAATGTAATAATGCACTAATTAGTGATCTTTATATCTATATAATGTAACATATTTCAAACTTTTCATACGTTGCAGGACACATCAAAGGCAACAAAGGCCAGACTGCAAAAGATTTCACAATAGATGAGAAACATAATTGTAGGCATCCTGGTCACAATTTTTTTGAGACAACGTAATTGAGTTGTATACCTAGATGATGGAAAGCAACTTCCGCTCCTCCGATTCCAAGTTGACACTGCGGGATCCAAAGACCATAGATAAGGAATAAATTTAGAGAGCGGAGGAGGGCCATAATGACCAAAATAATACAGGACAAACCTCAAGTTAAATGAAACAACTGCAAATATTTTAATACATTTATATTATTAAATAATGAAATTTTCATATACTAGTGTTCTAAGCCCCCTCTATGCAAATTTCATTATTTAATAATAAAATTCTATTAAAATGTTTGCAGTTTCCTCATTTAACTTGAGGTTTGTCCTGTATTATTTTTGTTATTATGGCCCTCCTCCACTCTCTAAATTTATTCCTTATCTATGGTCTTGGGATCCCGCAGTGTCAACTTGGAACTAGAGGAGCAGAAGTTGCTTCCATCGTCTAGGTATACCACTCAATTACGTTGTCTCCAAAAAAATGTGACCATGATGCCTACAATTATGTTTCTCAGCTGTTGTGTCCCAAGACCCCTTATGACCCTTTATGACTGTTTACAACCTCTAAGAATGCATCTTAGAGGTCTTAAAATGTCGTAAAGGGTCATAAGAGGCTCCTAGGAGGGGCTAGATGAGCTTCCACCTTCACGTGGTTGGCCCTGTTAAGTAGAGAATGTTAATTAAACTATTCTCGAAACAAAGAGAAGCTCAATAATTTAAGGTCTTAGTCCACAAAAAAATTAAATTAGACTTACTAAGCCTCTTATTGTAGTTTGTAATAAGATTGATTTGCAACCACTAGAGACTACTCTATAAGCTTGAAGAAGCGGTATATTTTGGCAAATGAAGAGTGGAAAGAAGATGATATTCCTGAGATCATGGATGGACACAATGTTGCAGAATTTATTGATCTAGATATCTTGCATAGACTTGAAGAACTGGAGAGGGAAGAAGGGCTTAATTAGGATGGCAGCTAAGGGTGATGAGGATTTCACAATACCCGACAAACATAATTGTAGGCATCATGGTCATATTTTTTTGGAGACAACATAATTGAGTTGTATACCCAGACGGAGTGCAACTTCTGCACCTCCAATTCCAAGTTGACACTACAGGATGGAGAACAACTTGGAACTGGAGGTGCAGAAGTTGCTCTCCATTGTTTGGGTATACCACTCAATTACGTTGTCTCCAAAAAAATGTGACCACGATGCCTACAATTATGTTTCTCAACTGTTTTTTCCTAGGACCCCTTATTACCCTTTACGATCATTTAAGATCCTTAAGAATACATCTTAGAGGTCTTAAAATGTCGTAAAGGGTCATAAGAGGCTCCTAGGAGGGGCTAGATGAGCTTCCACCTTCACGTGGTTGGCCCTGTTAAGTAGAGAATGTTAAACTATTCTTGAAACAAAGAGAAGCTCAATAATTTAAGGTCTCAGTACAAGCACTAGAATTGAGTTTTTTGGCATGGGCTGGGAAATTTTTGTATATCAACATGCGATAGAGTTTGGGCAAAAAAATCTATTGCATGTTGATATACAAAAATTTCCTAGCCGTGCTGAAAAACTCAATTCTAGTGCTTGTACTCCATGATTGGTGCCGAAATAGGGCTCTCCCAATCACTGACTGTGATCCACTAGTAACAAGAAATAGAACGAGTGTGGACACCTGAAGATAAATATCAGATAGGGGAAAAGCACCTGCAACAACAGAGGCAATAGCTGTAGATATAGATGAGGATATCCCAAATCCCTAATATAATAAATACGGTGAAGAAAAAGAGTAATGCATAAATTATTACTATTTTGGAAGATGCAAATCCAATCAAAGAGATGCTGAAGAGGACACATGAATTGATGGCGTGATCACATCATTTTGAAGTAAGCAGTAATGAATCTTTAGTTATAACAAAAGTTTAATAAAGGTTTATATTTTATACTCTTTTACGTTGTGAACTAAAATATGTATTTGTTCTTGTTACAGGATTTTCTGCTTACTCAATTACCTGGTCATGGACATCATGGTGAGGCCGGTAGTAGCATCATGCAAAATAGTAATAATTTATGCATTGACTCTTTCTATTTTTTTCTTCATCGTATTTATTATATTAGGGATTTTTGGGATATCGTCATCTGTATCTACAGCTATTGCCTCTGTTGTTGCAAGTGCTTTTCCCCTATCTCAAACATCAATTTGTGACTAAAATATTAGTAAAACTATCATAATAACTCCATGAATGTTGTTTTAAGTAATTATCTATGAATGTTGTGTATTAATATTGAATTATATGTCATGTTAATGAATATTGTTATGTGTTAATGGGGAATTTAGATTGATGTTAGGGGGAGAGGGGGTGAGGCTAGATGAGCTTCCACCTTCACGTGGTTGGCCTTGTTAAGTAGAGAATATTAAAGTATTCTCGAAACCAAGTGAAGCTCAAACTAACATACGTTCATTATTTAATCAATGTCATTTATTCTAGGTCTTTGCTCATAAGTGCATTTTGAATGTGTCATTGTCAGGCAACTATCAAATAAAAAACTAGAAGGGCCAATAGTCAACTTCTCATTGTCATTGTTTGGCATGATTTGGCTTCATTTTGTGTAAGTATTCTCGTATTGAATGCGTCAACCTCTCTTGGCCTAATGTGGATTATTTCATTGGTTTGTGTTTTTGAGTAGGTGAAGTGTTAAATCAGTTCCTATCTTCTATTCTTAATTCGTTCAAATTGTAGGAGGGCTTGATAGATATACTCAACATAGAATTGACTGCTAGTCTAAGCAATTGAACACACTAAGTCTTTGGATTGAGAGAAAGAGTTGGGTAATGTTGTTTCTGGAGACCTGTGTAATTGTCCTTAGTGGCCTCTTTTTTTTTAACAGGTTATTTTTATATATATGTAGTGTTCATATTTTTTTTAATATAGATTCTTTTTGTGTATATGCTAGTGCTATGGAACCTAAATAAACAATTATAAATGTAATAGATAATGTCTTTGATGAAGGAATTGATGTACCACATGTAAACCAAAATCCATGCTTAATGCCATTTTGTGCAAAATGAGTTTGTTTATTAGCATATCAAATTTTGATACACCCTTCATGACTGTAATGTTTAAGTTAAGTATTGATGCAATTTTCTGAAGTAGCAAGTTCTGTTGTCATTATTTTTTTTCTAGTGGTTCTGAGGAGATCAAGAATTATCAAGGAAAGATGCTGAAGTGGAAAGGAAAAGTTTATGAGAGGTTACAAATATTGAGTCATTGATCAGGTATACTTTTTGTTAAGTAATCGCTACAAAAATGGTTAAGTTTTCCTGAATGTTTAAAATAAGTCATAATTATTCAGTATCATATTCTTAGCTGCAAGTTGCAGGTCTTCATACCATAAATTTTACAGTTTCATTGGCCACTGCCCTAACAATTAAAGTTTTCCCAGAACCAAGAGACCCATAGAGAAGAATACCCTTTGGGGGCTTCACACCAATAGATTTGAAGAGTTGTGGGCATCTAAGAGGAAGCTCTACCAATTCACAGATCACAAGTCATAATTAGTTGAACTAGACTTTCTTTGTTGTAGAATTGATTTAGTATAGAATATTTTCCAGGAGGATTTTTTTTTTTTAAAGCAAGGTTTTCGTAGCATTATCTACCATTTGAGAAAAAGTTTCCATAGCTAAATTTCCTTGCCACAGTTAATATTTCTCTAAAGACTTACAAGTTAGTAAGTCCTCGACTAGAACATACACATTTGTCACTTCATTAAGATGACAATTGTGTACTAAGTTTTCTAATTGTATAAGTCATCATCATCTTTATTATCTGTTGAAGAAAATACATTTGAAGCACTGGGACATCAAAATTCAGAACCAAAGCCTCGAGATTGCTGTAGTGTTTGTGCAAAGTCTTGATACTTCTGAATATCAACATCACTGACACTTCTTCGGGCATATTTCATTGATTCCTCAAAATGAGTAGCCTTTATTTTAGCTACTTCATCACTATCATCCTCATCCATTGCCTCGGGGTTCTCACTTTTTTTTCTTTCACGTTCAATATTATCCTGTAAAAGTGCAGAGGAAAGAGAACACAACAAATTGAAAAAATAAGATACAATTTGAGGAAAATTGAATCAAAAAATGTAAAATTCTAAAAAAACCAGCTCAAAAAAAAACCATTAAGAAATTCATAACCAAATCTAGTTTGCAAAAGCTGCCACAATTGAAACTCACCTTCTCAATATTTTCTCTAATAGCATACTAGCAAGCCCGCTGACAAATCTATGTAATATCTCATCAATAAATATAATGGACGGGGCATTCTTCTCAGCCTCCTCAAAAACCTTCCAGAGATTGCTTTCACTTTCTCTAGCCAACTTTGACATGATCTCAGGTCCATTGATATAGAAAAAGAAGGCATCGGTTTCATTTGCGACTACCTTAGCAATTAAAGTTTTCCCATAACCAAGAGGCCCATAGAGCAGAATGCCCTTTGGGGGCTTCACATCAATAGATTTGAAGAGTTGTGGGCATCTAAGAGGAAGCCCTACCAATTCACAGATCACCAGTCAAAGCCTATCTCTCAAATAGTTCAAACAAAATGAAAAAACCCACAGTTTCATGTAGAGCAGATGGATTGCTAGAGCCCAAAGCAGTCTGGAAAATAGAACGAGTAGGGACCCACTGGTGACAAGCAATAGAATGAGTGTGGACACCTGAAGATAAATATCTAGACTAATCACCGATCAGGATGCCGTTGGTGATTAGTCTGGATATTTATCTTCAATTGTTTTTTAAACACTGCACATTTTGTCAAAATTTTGACCCACCTGTGTCAAAACTCTTGCATAAAATCGACTATCCTATGTCAAAATGTGGCGTCACGGGTTTGGCATCTTGGTTGGAGCGACCAAATTTTTTGACCAATATTAATTTATGTTGGTCGAAAGATCGACCAATACATGAACACATGCCAATGTTATTTTCGGCCTAGATTGCCCTCTTTTTCGACCAATATGGGAGTCGATCATTCGATGGTTTCAGGTATGGGTTGATATTTTGACATAGATAATAATGATGAACTAGTTGGTCAACTATTCGACCGTGTTGGGTAGAAACTTCGACCAATATTGCATCAAAAAATGGTGCAAAATGTACTAGTGGTAGAGAGAGAGAGAGAGAGAGAGAGAGAGAGAGAGAGAGTTTAATTATTATAATAATTAGATCTTGGAGGTTGTTTTATGTCAGGGTCTTTGCATGATATTTTAGTTTTGATAATTATCTATAATTTATCACGTTTGAGTATGGTATAAAGCTTTTTTTTCTTAATACTATTTTTTTGGAAAAATGAATCAAATTCATTATTGACACATCCAACACATAATTGGCCCTAATATACTTAATTTTTCAACCAGTGTGAATTGAAAAATAGTCTTAAATTCTCATTTTTGAAGAGCTTAAAATATACTTATATGTAATTAAGACAATGGCTTTCAAAATAAATCATCCATAAAATGCTGGGATTAAGGTGTCTCAACCTTTGAGTCATAGAATTTGGTTATTTATCATTTGGTATTTTAATATTTATTATTTCTCAAGTTCTAACTTCTTAAGTTGTCAAGTCACTTTGTAGGACTTATTGGTGAGGTGACATCCTACATGCTAGGTGATGACTATCACATGGTTCCTATTTTAGGAAGTTGACGCTGATCTAGGAGGACCTATATTTATTGTCAAATTGATGCCAATCATCATAAGTTGCTATTGTATGCACCCTAAAATGGTCGCCTAGACTTTGGGCCCCATTTATTCAATTTATCAATCCTGAATCAATTTTATCAATAATCAATATTTTCAACAATATCAATCTCTTGATCAAGTCTTAATTTCAATCATATATTGGATTTTTATCCTATGGGCTAACCATTTATCCTAAGTTTTTATTTACTTAAAAGGAATATTTCCTCCCCTTTTAATTAAATAAAAAGCCCACCTTTTCCTCTTATCCTAACTTGCACAAATAAAGCATTATTCCTATTTTATAAAAAGGAGAAAAAGCACTTTTGTCTCACATGAGGCTCAAAAGTCAACACTTCACTCTCATTGGAGGATACTTGTGCACATGGATTGCTCCTCTTTCAAGCTCCACCGCCGATTAAGACTTTTTGCCTCTTAATCTCAATGGTCCATTTCTTTGCATTTCTTATAAAAGGAGAGCTCTCTCCTTCATTTGCATATCCAGTTGTTTTATGCTAATGTTATGCTGCAGGTTTTAGGTACATTTGGAGCTTTTGAGGATATTGAAGACTTGTTGCTCTCATCATCTAGTTCATATTTGCTTTCATAGTTGCATGATAATGGCATTCTTAGTGTAGATTTCTTTTTATGCAATAGATTAATCTCACATAGTTTAAATAGGAGGCATTGTAACCCATTGCTATTTCCTTTCATAGATTAGTTGCATTGTACTTTCCTTTCATAGCTTAGATTGCATTCCCATTTAGATTTGCATTGCATTGCATATTTGATTCTTGGAGATATTGGCATTGTTGCCCTTGTCTTCACTTGAATCTCTCATTGTGTGGTTGACTAGCAAGGTCATGAGTTTATAGCTCTAGCTGAGAGTAATTTTACAAATCTTGCAACTCCATGCATAAAGAGCTATGAGCCGCTTTGTGAGGCCTCATTCTTGAGCAACCTTGCATGTAATGGTTCATAGAAGTGCACCATTTTAGTGTGTACATTTCTGGCACCCACCGTGGGGCTGAGTAGATTAGCTTTGTCCCTTTAATTCTGCATTTTTTCGTCAAAATTTTTGTCAATTTTCGGCTTGGTTTTCGATCTCTGATTTTCTGTCTCAGAGTATCGCGTGATACTTCTCAAAAATATCACGTGATATACCTTTGTATAGCGGTGTGACACTTCGCACGAGAGAAGAATCGCCCGCCAGTACTGAGAAATATTGCCTGTTGTCGGGCGAAGTATCGCCCGCCCATAGTGAGAAATATCGCGCGACTGAGAAATATCGCACGACTATAGGAAACTGTGTCGCGCGATACTGGTGAAGTCTAAGAAATATCTCCTGGTCTGACAGAGACTTGCATTTCCAGTTTTCTCATCCGAATTTGATTATTTTAGCTTGCTATTTTGTTTTGTTGTGTTTAGATAGGTCTAACCCACATCTTTTAGCTTAAATCTAGCAGTTTATTGCATGTTTACATTTGGATTTTGATTTTGCTAACCTTGTGGGTCTAACAAGTGGTGTTTGTAGGCGCTCTCATTTGCTTGAAAATTGTTAAAAACGCATGTCAAAGAGGGCTACTAACAGTTTTTGCAGGGCTGCCCAAGCATAAAAACAATTTTTTTTTTTCTTGCTTATTTATTTGCCTTCCTTTCAAGTGTGGCATTCACTAATTGTAGTAAGAATCTTAATACCTTGTGAAAGGGATCTTGAGGTGGTAGGAGAAGTATGCTCTTCACCTTTAGGTGAATCAGAAAATCTTGACCCATCTTAAGGTTTTGGAAGCAAGGGAGTAATTGAATCTCTTTGCTTGGTGTGTTTGGGAAAGATTTTTGAGATAGGGGAGTATGCTCTTCACCCTTGTGGTGAATCAAAAACCTTGAACCTCATAAATTATCCATTTTTGTTTAGTTTAGGAATCTTTTAGTGGGCCTGCTCTTGAGCAATCAAGAGGAACGACTCAAGTGGGGACAACCTTGTTATCATTTTCCTTGGTGGCAAGTGATTCCAACTCACTATAATCTCAAGGCTATCAAGGACACCAAAAACCTTGGTAGACATAACACTTGTCTTCGTTTGATGTGAGTAGCTCATGGGATTGCGACCATGGGGAAAATATTGAACAAGAATGCTTAAGGTACTCTTGAGGCCGTGAGGTCCTAGTCCTTTATGAGGAGCAAGAGGGGTGTTGTGAACGGAAATCTTTATTAAGAACCATTAGATAGAAGCCACCTTATTTTAGCCGCTTATCTTCTTAGTGCAAGGATTGATCCAAGTGGTTTACCCGGATCACCTTAAGATACTCACCATATGTGTCCCTTTGGTTGTGTCATTTGACATTTCCATGACAAAGCCAACATCTCTTATGGGTAACCACTTGGTGTGAGGCGAGGGGGCATCAAGTTATGGGCTAAGTTGGTAAGTATTGAGCCTTGACTTTCTAGGATAGATTTGCTTGAATTATCTTCGGTTGTGTGATACCAGTGCAAATGTTCTTACATACAAACAATCGGTAGCATTCATAGGGTGTTGTTTCAATTCTGATATCACAAGTGTTTGTCTTGGCAAGGTTGCTTTTTGCCCTTGTTTCAAGTATTTGAGACCATGTTTTGATCCCTTACTGTTTGCAAACCTACTGAAATTCTACTGATATTGTGACTGAAATCAAAAACATCAACCCTCAGACTGGAAACTTTGACCAAACAGACCCAAAAATGCAAATTTTACACAATTCTAGTCAAGAGTTAAACAATTTTACAATAGTATCGCGCCCTGTAAAGCGGAGTATCGCGCGATACTTCGCGCTTGCTAGAAATATCGCCCGCTTTGAAGAGAAATATCGCACGATAGTTCACCCCTGACGGACTATCGCTTGACCTGCCTGGAGTATATCGCCCGCCAGTACTAAGAAGTATCGCCTGGCTTCGGGCGAAGTATCGCGCGGTTATAGGTTTATCGCCCCAGTAGCCTGGAGTATATCACCTGGTTTATTTCTGTTGTGCTTAAATTTTGGTCAGTTTCAGTTGCTGTTAATCAGGCTAGGTCTTAGAGCAAGCTTCTCACCCTGACGTTTGAGACCTATCTTGACTCCAAATTTCTAGTTTTTAGTCCTCCGAGATAGCATCATTTGATTTACGAAATCACTTTGGAATAATTGTCAAGTTAGAAGGCCATTCCTGGTGCCAAGGTTCATCTTTAAAATTGTTAGCTACATTCTGGGAAAATTTTAGTACTCTTATTGTCCAAATCGCTTTCATTTAAATCTCAATTTCAATTATCTTTTGGCCTAGTCCAACCTCCTGATTCAAAAGTGCAAGGGTAGTCACCCTTTGATTTGAAGCACCTCTTTGACAGTGTTGGTAAAGCCCCTTTTTCTTTTCATTTCTTTTTTGGACAATAGAAGACTTTGATTATCCTAGTTTGGCATTGACACTTTGAGAGGTCACCTTCTCATTGAGAGTATCTTTCTTTCATGTCAGTTACGACAAGGTACCAAGTCAATCAAGGGAAGCGACCCCCTGTTGCCTTTAGCCAGTTACCACCTGTCAAGACTCGTCGACAACCTAAGGGAAAATGACCCCTTTTTGATCAATCTCCTAAGAGTGAATCTGAGGTTTGTTTTAATCCGGGAGCTAATCCTAGTGAAGTGAGCACCTCTTTCATACCACTCTCATCAAGCATGGACATGAGTTACACTTTTACTCGACAACAAAGAGAAACCATGAATCAAACTTTTGAGGATATCTTCTAACGACATAGAAGAGAGTATGGTGGTTCTTCTCATGCTAGTCCACCCGGGTCACCTCCCAACAATGCGAGGTATTTTGATGCTCACCAATGAGCCGAGAGACATCATAAGCAAGCTCACTCAGATTCAGGGTCACAACATGAAGACCAGAACAATGAATCTAGTGATCACCACATAAACGCAGCCAATGCAATAAGACATTCAAGACAATCCTCCCCACTTAAAGACACCTCTCGATATGCAAATACCAAATTGAGAAGCATTGAGAGAGAGAAACAAGCCTACTTGGATGAACAGGCTACTAAAAAGGAAAAATTCAGACAACTAGAGGAAGAGGAACGTGCATTGTTGGATATACAGAAGAGAGTCACCCAAGAAGAAGAAGATAGACTCTATGCACAACAACTCCAAAGCTGATTTAACGGGAGGGGAGCCAATAGTGGGAGCAACTCACCCCCATCTACCCCTTCCCCTAGCCCTAGAAGAAGATCAAGGACACCCTCACGGTCCCCAAGTCCTAGAGGAAGAAGGACTTCAAGATATGACCATCATAGGAGATAGTCATCTCATAGACATTCAAAGCAACCCTCCCAACGAGCACATCATGGCTCACAGCATGGAGGAAGTTATGCTAAAATTGATCATATGGATTTCATGACTATGCAACAAGAACCATCTTTTCAAGCATATGTGGAGCAATATGTGGAACAAAACAAAGACCAATTCTTGGAAAGTCTTATCAACAAAGGCGCTAAAGTTCCATATAATTTTGATGTTCACCAAAAGATCAAGAAACAGAGCCCTTCAACCGATGAGGTGATTTTACAAATGAAAAAGGATATAGACAGGATGAAGGCTCCCAAGAGCACGTTTCATTTGGACTCCATATGTCCTAACCCCATTGACAAAAGTGTGGTGATGGTAGAATTCCCTAAGAAAGTTGAGTTCCCAACATACGACAAATGTGATGGCACTGGTGACCCTCACGACCATGTTTGACAGTTCTACATAATGAGCTTTTCCTTTCACCATGAAGACTCCTACTTGATGAGATTATTCCCAAGGAGTTTAAAAGGTCAAGCCATGGAGTGGTTCACCAACCTTTCCCCTCAAGTAAAGACATTTAAAGAGCTTGTCCAAAGATTTGTTTAGCATTTTGCTTACAACTTATCGAGGTCAGTCACAATGCTTGATTTGTGTAAACTTAAGCAAAATCAAGGGGAATCTTTTGTCACATTTTTACAACGATGGAGGCGATTGTGTTCAAAATACCCAAGGACAATCCCTGAAGAGGAGAGAATTGATATCATTGTGAGCAATCTAATACCAGAACTCAGATATGAAGTCAAGAAAATCCCATTTAATTCCTTTGATACTATGGTAGAGGTGGCATGTCGCATTGAGGATGTCCTAAAAGAACAAAGAATTTTGGCTAAACCAACAAATAACAACAATAGCCAAAATAACAATACTAATGGTAACAAGGACAAAAAGAACTCCTATTGGAACAAAAACAAGCAAGTGGTCAATGACGGAATTGTTGACTCATCTCAGGTAAAAAATGAAGGAGTTCTTAACCTCTCTCATGCAATTCAAGCTATGAAGCTGCAAACGTCTTCAACACAACAAGACAAACCTAAGTATCAAAAGAGATCTAAAATGGAGAAAAGACAATTTACCAAATTGGGAGAATCTTATGCAGATGTTTTTAAGACATTAGTTGCTCATAATTTGGCACACCCACAGGATCCTACAAAACATCGCATACCGGATCCTTTACCCCATTGGTGGGATGCTAAGGCTTTTTGCATTTTCCATAATGGGATTGGACACGACATAGAAAATTGTTTTAAACTCAAGCATCTTGTCCAAGACCTTATTGAGAAAGGACAATTACAAGTGGATGGGTTAACTACTAATGCAGATCATAAAGCCTTTAAAGAGCCCTTGCCTAAATATGAGAAAAGAGAGAATTCTACCAATAAGAATGGCAAGGCAGCTATCAACTACACCTACACAAACGCGGAGAACGTTATTAACATGCTTGAAGTTGTGGTTGATAGTGTCAACATGATGAGAAGGAAAGATCCCTATGGTCATAATGTGGACTCAACTCCTATGACTGATGAAAGACCCGCTATGGTGATAAGAGGTCCTCACTCACAAAGAATGCCCTAGTCCCTCAATGCTGTCACTAGGGGACAGGCCCAAGCACCCATTATCATTAGAGGTCCTAGCACTAGCAAGTCTAAGTAGCCCATGTCCAAAGGTGCTCCTCACAAATCTACCGTTGGTCCTGATTCCAATTATAATCTTATTGACCAGCTACAACGTACACCTGCGCAGATATCCATCTTTGAGCTTTTAGAATTATCTCCTAAGCACAAGCGCGTCCTTGAGGATGCTTTGTGAGCAGCCAACGTCCCTAACAACTTAGATATTGATCAATTCCAGAACATGATCAACCATTTGGCTAGCCCTCATTACCTCACCTTCTCCGAAGAAGATGACAAATCCATCAGTCACCCACATAACTTGGCCTTACACATCGAAGTCATGATTCATAAAACCTGTGTTAGGCGTGTACTGATAGATGGGGGTGCGGGGCTCAATATTTGTACCCTGAGTTTGTTGTTGGCTCTAAGATATTCTGAGAACGTCATTGACACAAGGAAAAGGATCACAATCAAAGCATATGACGAAGCAGAAAGAAGTTCTAAGGGATTGGCTGTTTTGCCTATTCGCATTGGTCCTGTAGAAAAAGATATATTATTTCAAATTGTTGATGTTGGACCTCTAGCCTACAACATTTTGCTAGGTAGGCCATGGATTCACGAAATGCAAGCAGTCCCATCAACATATCACCAGTGTGTTAAGTTTCCTCATAACGGTGTAGAAATTTGCATCCCTGGAGATAGTGCTCTATCAGTTAATAACATTTCTACGGGATCACATGTACCTTTGAATAGGGAAGTTGACAGTCCTAGTAGTTCACTTGAACAATACAAGCAGAAGTTCAAGACCATCGATCTTGGGATGGGAGATTATAAAATGGATTCTTTTACAAACATGCCAATCTCTCCTAGGTCTTATGGGAGACCATCCCCAAATGTGAAGCCTTCGTCATCAGCAATGACATTATTTGGGAAATTTGTTGAGTCTTCGATCCCCATTCAAGAAGAGAAAGAGGAAGTTGTTGTAAGGGACTGGATCTATCACGAGGAGAAATACAAACATAATGAGAATTTTGCTCCTTCACCTGAAACTTATGGGAAAGGGTATACACTGGTTAAAAATATGGGATATCTGGGATATGGTCCCCTTAGTCATAGGCTGGATGCTAAAGCTGAGCCTCTTGATCATGCTCTTTTTGGATGAAAGAATAAGTCCACGGTTGGCTTAGGTTTTGAGAATAAGAAGAAGAAAGGTGTCCCTGTCCCAGCTGCGACGGACAGCGACAGTGACGCAGATTATACGCCTGATCTTTCCAATCAACAAGATGTGTCTGATGATTGGGTGCCCTCAACGAATCTCCTTTGGGGAGATTCCATAGATTTGATACTTGATAGTCCTACTATCCCAGCTGCAATGGATAGTGACTGTGTGACTGCTAGATCGACAAAGGAAAGTGTTACTGTCCTAGTTGCGACGGATAGTACCAATACTAGCACTAGAGAGGGGGAAACCCTTCCTAACCTTGAGGCTTCTACATCATGAGGCCTAAATGATGACTTAGAGATAGACTCCCATGAATATGAATGGGACTCGCTTTTAGATGCAATAATTGATCTGGACGTGGATATTATCCATGCCTATAGTACCCAACCCGATGCGACTAACGATCCTAGTGTAGGACTAGAGGATTGCACTCCTCAAATCGCCTTAGTGGACGACGCTTCATTTGATAGGATGAGTCCTAATTTGGGTATATTAGGGGAAGACTTGATGAACTCCGATTATATGGTCACCAGAGATGACACCTTTCGCATAAACAACATTGAACCAGTCATCAACCTACCCCTTGTTCACTTTGACCTAATTGACTGGTCTCAGCGCCATCAAGAGCCCACATTCCTCACCTTCCACAATGATTACAAAATTGCCTGCTATCTGAATGCTCTTGAACCCGTGGCTTCTTCCACCAGTGAACCAACAACCAACATGACAGAGCCTGATATTAAGTACCTCAGTCTCAAAATAAAAGAAAAAAAGAAAAATAGGTCTGATGGCGAAAACCACTTTGTGGCGGTGTCAGAACCAAAAATAGTAAAAAGAAATGATGCATCTGAGGGTGAAAACCTCTTTGAGGCACCTAAGGATGGGGTACTTAATAACTTGTCAATTTATTTTCAGGATAGATCATCAATATTGATTGAACCAACAAAGCCAGTCAATTTAAACACAGAAAAAAATCCTCAAATAGTCCTTGCTCAGTCTTTATCAGAGGAAGAGACCACGACATATGTACAGTTTTTATAGAAAAAGAAAATTAATTTTGCATGGACCTACTCAGACATGCCAGGGCTTGACATGAATCTCATCATGCATCACTTATCCATAGCTCCAGGAGTCAAGCCAGTAAAACAGAGATTAAGAAAAATGCATCCACATGTAGCTCTACTTGTCAAAGGGGAATTAGAAAAACTTTTGAGAGCTGGATTTATTAGAGCCATCGATTATGTAGAATGGATCTCAAACATAGTACCTGTCTCCAAACATGATGGGTCCATTCGTGTCTGCACAGATTTTAGAGATTTAAATAAAACATGCCCAAAGGATGATTTTTCACTTCCAAACATTGACATGATAGTGGACATGACGGTGGGCTATGACATATACTCTCTAATGGATGGTTTCTCAGCGTATAATCAAATCAAAATAGCTCCTGAAGACCAAGAGAAAATAGCATTCACATGTGCATGGGGAACCTATTGCTGGAACGTCATGCCATTCGGATTAAAGAATGCAGGAGCAACCTATCAAAGAGCTATGACGACTATCTTTCATGATATGATGCACAAAAATATGGAAGATTATGTGGATGATACCCTGGCAAAATCAAGAAAACGGGACACACCTCAATGATCTGGAAGTAATTCTAGATCATATGGAACAATTTCAACTCAGATTGAATCCAAAGAAGTGCGCATTTGGTGTCACCTCAGGCAAACTTTTAGGATTCATAATATCAACAAAAGGTATCGAGGTTGACCCTGAATAGATCCAAGCAATCCTAGATATGCCACCTCCTTGAAATATCAGCCAAATGAGAAGTCTTCAAGGACGTCTTCAATCAATTAGGAGGTTTATTTCTCAACTTGTAGATAGGGCACAACCCTTTAACAAGACATTGCATAAAGGTGCTTCTTGTGTTTGGAACGAGGATTGTCAAAAGAGCCTAGATCAGATCAAACAATACTTGGCTAATCCTCCGATTCTAATGCCTCCTATTCCAAGGAAACCATTGATCCTATATATTTCAGCTACAGACACTTCCCTGGGGGCATTATTGGCTCAATCAGATGATACTGGGAAAGAACGGGCCATATACTATATCAGCCGTACTCTCGTCTCCTATGAGATCAATTACAATAATATTGAGAAGTCTTGTCTGACAGCGGTGTTTGCTTCTCAAAAGTTGCGCCACTACATGCTTGCTCATACCATACATTTGGTTGCCAAAATTGATCCCCTTAAATACTTGCTTAGTAAGGCTGCCCTGGCGAGTAGACTCGCTAAATGGATGATGGTCCTAACTGAATTTGACATAGAGTACATTGAAAGGAAGGAAATAAAAGGACAAGCTATTGTTGACCAATTAGCTGATTTCCCAATTAAAGATAGCATGCCAGTCCAAGTGGAATTCCCAGACGAACACATCTTGTATACAAGTACTCGCACTTGGACAATGTTCTTTGATGGCTCCCGCATGCAAAATGGATCAGGTGCTGGAGTGTTATTTGTTTCTCCACACGGGTACAACATTCCAAAGTCTTACAAACTATTATTCCCATGTACCAATAATATTGCAGAATATGAAGCTTTAACTAATGGCTTGAGAATGGCTATAGAATGGAACATCACAGAGTTACATGTCTTTGGAGATTCCTAGTTAATCATCAACCAAGTCAATGAAGCGTATCAAACCAAGGATGACAAATTGATACCCTACAAAAAGATGGTTGATTCTTTGAGATGCTACTTCACCTTTGTAACGTTTCAACAGATCCCTAGGATAGAGAACAAAGCTGTAGATGCCATGGCCACATTAGCTTCACTTCTTCAGTTGGAGACACATGAATCCAGATTTGAATTCCCGGTGGAAGAGCTACACCATCCCATCTTTGACTCATCTGAAAGCCACGTCATTTGTGCCATTATCACACACGAGTCTTCCCGATATGGTGCTATCTATTCATATCTTCGTGATGGCATCATTCCTGACACATTCAACCGCTTTGAATGCCAAAACCTCATCCGTAACGCCTCTCGCCACACCCTCATCTCTGGTGATTTATATAGGAGGGGTTTAGATGGGACGCTCCTTAGGTGCTTGGAAAAGGAGGAATCCAACCAAGCGTTAGCTGACATCCACGAGAGCATTTGTGGTGGACATTCTAATGGTCTTGCCATGGCCTGAAGGTTGCTTAGGGCGGGATATTATTGGCCCACAATGTAGATAGACGCAGTCACCTTTGCTAAGTCATGTGAAAAATGTCAGAAACATGGCAACCTGATTCATGCTCCAGGTAGGGAGCTGATCCCTTCTGTTTCTCATTGGCCATTTCAGCGCTGGGCCTTTGATCTAGTTGGGCAGATTCATCCCAACTCATCAGGTGGACACAAGTTTATTATTACTGCCACTGACTACTTCACAAAATGGGTGGAAGCTGTGCCACTTTCTGTTGCTTCAGGAAGGACCATTTCTTTGTTCATCTTGAATCATATCATTTGCCAATTTGGAGTGCCTTCTGAGATCATTACTGACAATGGAGGTCAATTTAAGAATAAGGACCTAAAGCACCTATGCAAAAAGTATAAAATCAAGCAACATTGGTCCTCCATCTATTTTCCACAGGGAAACGGACATGCAGAAGCCTCTAACAAAACCATTCTTAAGATTCTTCATAGAACGGTACACAAGAATGGTAGGGATTGGCACTTACAAATCAATCCAGCACTATGGGCTTACAGAACAAGCATTCGTACACCTACAGGAGCTACTCCTTTTTCTCTCACCTATGACGCTGAAGCAGTATTACCTTTAGAAGTTGAGATACCATCACTTAGAGTCTCACTCAAAGGTTTGATTACAGATGAGGATTACCGCGCCATGAGGTTACAGGAGCTAGAACTTCTAGATGAGAAGCGTAAGGCTTCCTTTGATCATATGAGAGTTTATCAAAAGCGTATGTCCAAGGCATTCAACAAAAAGGTTCACCCTCAAGAATTTCAAATAGGTGATCTTGTTTTGCGAGAGAACCCCAAGAACCAACAAAATAGAGAGCTAAAGGGCAAGTTTGAACCTAACTGGCTTGGACCATATGTTATCACAGCTGCTTTTGGTACTGGTGCGTATTTACTGTCAGATCCTGATGGAGAATAGCTCCCTGATCCCATCAATATTGTGCACCTCAAGAAGTTCTATCCTTGATGCCCGTTCTGTCTGGGGGCATCCTTTGTACATATCTTATGATCTTGAAAAAAAATACCAAAAAAATTGATATATGATGCTGAAAAAATCCTAAAAAGCATAAAAAGTCCTAAAAAAATACAAAAAAAAATTCAAAAAATTCAAAAATTCAAAAAAAATAGAAAAAGTGCCTTGGTGAAAACCTAGCAATAGGCGCCTTGGTAGCAAAAATCCAAAAAAATTAAAAAATGAAAAAAGATTCCAAGTGGTGAAAACTTAGAAACAGGTGCTACTTGAGGCCTTTGCACCCCTATTTGTTAGCATGCGTCCTCGACACTTAGCCATTTTCCATCATACCCTGACCTTATTTGGCTTAGTCTGGAATTGGTCTTTGTCTTTGTCTAGGGGGCATAACTGTTAGCATTGGTCTTTTAGGTGCGTTTGTCTCTTGGGGCATTTCACAATAGGTGTTTTTCAACACCACCCCAAAACAGTGTTTTTCAACACTACCCTTGCGTCGAGTGTTTCTTAACACTTATTAGATGTCTTGCCTATAGTCTAAGTATAATGCGATAGTGCTCATGTGCAGATGCGATACTCAGAGTCTGACTCTATGACCAACACACACACACTTAAACAATTAACTCGATGATGATATGATGACTTTATTTTTCTTTGTGTGGTGTCTATGAGGATTTCTTTGATGAGTGATCTCTCCCTGAGAAGTTTTCGATGATGCATAGCTAGAAGAATGAGGGAATGAGAACATGTTTTCTTTCTTTATCTGCTTGTGGGTATATTTTGTTGATCCTAACTGTCATGAGAATTTATGCTAGTTTTACTTGACACTATGGATTGACAAGGTATTATCCTTGACTATTTTGTGAGTGCATGCTTCTAGTTATCCTGACTTTTATGTATCTTAATACAAGCATAATATCACCATATCAAACTTAGGTAATCTCACTGCATTAGTCATCTTGACCTATATGTCTTTTGATGCCTAGGTGGGATTCCCACATTTCTATCTGATAAAGATCATACTCATATCCACATAGTTATGCTAGTGTGCATTGTATGATCTCACGACGCTACCAATAATGCTCGATGATGATAATTAGATGTTTATAAGCATTGTGACCTTGCAAGTCAACCACTCTCATAGTAGCTTGCATTTTTTAGGTTCATGTTAGTCTAGTGTTGCATCTTGCATATGGAGAGAGCTCTCCTTTTCATCCTACGTGGACCTGTCAGTCGACTGCACTCACCTTTTCTTCTTCTCGATCATGTCTTTCACTCCTTGTTCTTTTCATCTCGAACCTATTCCTGTTCATCACAAGGGGTTAATCATATCATCATATCTATACCACAACTGTCATTTTCAAGAAACATGAGTCTATATCATACACATGAGAATTAAACATACATCTATGAGAGAGAACATACATAAGCACATACATAAGCATTTTGAGCAAAATGACAAGACAATATATATAAACTGATACATCCATCACACATGATACATCGAACATCCAGTAATCTCATAAATCTATATACAATGTCATGATATATAATACAATATGAGATCCCAAAATCTGGATCAAAAGTCTCAAAATATGTCCAGAACATCTAAGCCCTAAGACTCACTACCACCCTCGTGAGAAGCTCATGGTGGTGGAGGAGGCATAGCTCTCGTATCGAGTACCACATTTGATACCCCTACCTGCTGAGAGTATGATGGTGCTCTCTCACCCTCTGGGATGACCTGCAGATATAGCCTGTGATAATAGGCTACTCTCGCTGACTCTCGTCGGAGCTCCAATGCCTCAGCCTGTGCCATCGCCTCACGGCGTGCTATCTCTGCCCTAAGATCAGATATCTGCTGATCCCGCTCTGCCCTCATATCCAGTAGCTGCTGATCTCTCAAGGCTATAGTAGTCTAGAGCTGCTATATCTCTACCTCCTGAGCCTGTATCTGGGCTCTCAGATCCTCTCCCTCGCAGGCTGATCCTGCTGTGCCTCCGCCTGTCGGTGAGCTGGTCTCGCCTCCTCCTCGGGTGTCGCTGATCGCTGTCCCCGTGACCATTTTCGGCCACCTGATCTTGACCCCTCTCCTCTCTCCATCCTCCTCCCTCTCCCCCTCCTGCCATCTCCTCCATCCCCTCCCTCTCCCCCTCCCTCTCCCCCGTCCCCTCCATCTCCTCCATCTCCCCCGTCACCTCCTCCGTCTCCTCCTGACACTGGTACCTGTGCATCGGGTACTATAAACCAAGGGAATGTCACCCTCCGCCGCTCTGCTCTGTAGGCTCCATCAGCCCCTGCATCTGCCATATCTGGGAAATACTCCCAGGGCTCACTCCTGATACCTGCTATCTTTGCGACAGCCTGTTGATAATCCAACATGGGTAGCCACCCATGACCCTCCTCGTCTCTAGCCCTGGCATATGTGGTAGTCTCTGTCGAGACTCGCTGTTGCCTCCCGAACTGTCACCATACCCGAGTGATGCAGAATCTCTCTACGATCTTTGCATACCGACCTACCAGTGGCCGACTGCATAGCATATAACTCAGCTCATCGGCTGCATCTCCCCAAACTTCAACCTCCCTGTAGGGCCTCCATGTGAATGAGGCTATCTCATCCAATATCTGCTGATAGTAGGTCACATCCCCAGAATGGGCATGTGATATGAACCTGAGGTACTTGTAGATATAGGGGTACCTCCTCTCCCTCGGCTGAACTTTGGGGCACACCACAGCGATGTGCTCCCATGCCCATACCTGTGCCAGGATGGCACCGCATGCCCATGTCCGACCATCTTTGTAGACGATCTCGTGCAGCTCATGGTACATCTCTGCCAATATGGCAGGACCCCATGCCATCCATCGCGGCCTGCTGACCAAGTCCACCAATAGCCGAGCCCATCTAAGCGGGAAACTCTTCTGACTGCGATCAGTCATCAGGATCTGAGAAATGATAGATGCCACTATGCATGGCACTGGGTTGTCTCTGCCGAAATCATCTATCAGCCTCTCCCAGCTGATATGCCTATCCAGAATAGTGACATCCTGGAACATCTCCTGAACCAGTCGGCACCCCTTAGTGGCATCTTGATCATAGTACACCTGTACCAACAAATGAATCATGTCAGTTTTCATCATATGGAAACATTATACTTATGATTAGATCTTAAAATATGATTATACTCACTGGCTCGCCATGACATGGCACTCGTAAGATCCTGTAGATGTCCTCCAGAGTGATCGACGCCTCTCTAGTCGGCAGGTGGAAGGTGTTGTGCTCACTATGCCATCTCTCGGCAAGAGCAGTCAACAACCCATGGTCCGCTCTGATGTAGGGATACCTCAGCAGATACTGGAATCCCATCGCTCTGATGTCGGCATTGCTCGGATCGTCTAGATCCCGGACACACCGCAATCCTGTCACCTTCGGCGCTCTGATGATGAGTGCCGAAAAAACCTCCTGCAAGCCAAAACCAAGCCAGTTGTTAGCACATATCATGATGGATGTCCAAAAACTCAGTATAAAACATCCCAAAAACATAACATTGTCTAGACCCATGTCATTTTTGCTCAAAAATGCATTAAAAATCAAAATTTTATACTGAGCGATATTCTTTTTTTTGGAGAAGTATCGCACGATACTTCTCTCTATAGCGGGGCGATAAACCTTATATCGCGCGATACTTCGCCCAGTATCATGCGATCTTTCGCCCAGTATCGTGCGATACTGGTGCCTTAGGTCGCGCGATACTTTGGGGACTCGCGAAGTATCACGCGATACTTCTCCCCAAAGCTCGTGATACTTCTAAAGTATCGCGTGATATTTCACCTAGCAAAATTTTTTGAAATTTAAAAATTTGAAAAACGTGCTAAAATAAGCTGTTAAATGCAAAAAATGACTAAAAAGCTCGAGTTTTTCAAAAACATACCGGGGCAGGATAGTGTGGTGGCCGGTTGTGCAACCGGGCGCACTCGAATCGATGCCTGTGGACGGGAACTCCTGCTTGCTGGGCCATTTTCTCTCTCTAAAGCTCTGAAATTCTCAAATCGCTAAAAGATAAATGATTTTTGAAAATGACATTTTGAACCCTTTTATAGCCTTTTGACTTTTTGACCTCATTTTCAAAACACCTCAGAATTGCACAAAAATTGCACCCCTGGCTAATTTCGATGTCCTGGATCTATTTTTGGACTTGAAATCAAAATTTGAGGTCATCTTGATAGTCAAAATCATGTTTCAAAATCTTCCCCCCTTCTGCGCAGTTGATTGATCTTTTGAGGCCTAATCTTTCGATCTTTGTTGGGGCATCGTCATTTCTTCATTTCCATGTCTTCCAAACTTCTAGTCTTTCATTCATATTCATTCCATTCCCTCATTTCTCATGTTTGACTACATCTTTTCAGTCAAGCTGGGGCATGTTTTATTGCCTAATGGTTAACCTATTTGACCCTTACCTTCGATTGTGATTTCATTCTGATTTGATGAAATCTTTATCGATTTGCTATCTCTCCTCTACCTGATTTCAATTTTGATTCCGAGGGGGCAGTACCTATGGGATTCTCATCCCTGATTCTCTTGATTCTCTTGATTCAGACATCTTTTGTGAGCTTTTGCTCAAATTTGAGATTCTTATCTCCTACTTTGAATGTGATCCCAAATCGACCTCATGTTCAAAGGCCTTTGTTTATGCTTTGTCTGGATATGATCCCGAATCGACCTCACATCTGAGTTGTTTTGTGATCCCAAATTGATCTCACATTTCAATTCTTCTTTGACTGGATGTGTTCCCAAATCGATCACACATTGGTCAAAGAGGGGCAAATGTATGCACCCTAAAATGGTCGCCTAGACTTTGGGCCCCATTTATTCAATTTATCAATCCTGAATCAATTTTATCAATAATCAATATTTTCAACAATATCAATCTCTTGATCAAGTCTTAATTTCAATCATATATTGGATTTTTATCCTATGGGCTAACCATTTATCCTAAGTTTTTATTTACTTAAAAAGAATATTTCCTCCCCTTTTAATTAAATAAAAAGCCCACCTTTTCCTCTTATCCTAAGTTGCACAAATAAAGCATTATTCCTATTTTATAAAAAGGAGAAAAAGCACTTTTGTCTCACATGAGGCTCAAAAGTCAACACTTCACTCTCATTGGAGGATACTTGTGCACATGGATTGCTCCTCTTTCAAGCTCCACCGCCGATTAAGACTTTTTGCCTCTTAATCTCAATGGTCCATTTCTTTGCATTTCTTATAAAAGGAGAGCTCTCTCCTTCATTTGCATATCCAGTTGTTTTATGCTAATGTTATGCTGCAGGTTTTAGGTACATTTGGAGCTTTTGAGGATATTGAAGACTTGTTTCTCTCATCATCTAGTTCATATTTGCTTTCATAGTTGCATGATAATGGCATTCTTAGTGTAGATTTCTTTTTATGCAATAGATTAATCTCACATAGTCTAAATAGGAGGCATTGTAACCCATTGCTATTTCCTTTCATAGATTAGTTGCATTGTACTTTCCTTTCATAGCTTAGATTGCATTCCCATTTAGATTTGCATTGCATTGCATATTTGATTCTTGGAGATATTGGCATTGTTGCCCTTGTCTTCACTTGAATCTCTCATTGTGTGGTTGACTAGCAAGGTCATGAGTTTATAGCTCTAGCTGAGAGTAATTTTATAAATCTTGCAACTCCATGCATAGAGAGCTATGAGCCGCTTTGTGAGGCCTCATTCTTGAGCAACCTTGCATGTAATGGTTCATAGAAGTGCACCATTTTAGTGTGTACAGCTATATCATGAACAATGACAAACTATGACAACTTGTGATATTTTATGATAGTTGTAAGAGTCATGTATGAAAATTTCCATGCAAGAACCTTTACTTGGTAGTTATCACTACTAATATGTGTTAGGCGACATCATGTCAAGGAGAAAAAAATTGGCACAATAGGTTAAGTGTGGTGTTTCACATGTTGAGTAGACTAATTTTTAGTGTAGTACTTTATGATAGATGTTCTACATTAAGAACATATGACAAAAGTTGCATAACAAGAAGTTGGATGCCTTGCATATATTCCAACTGTAGTTGCATGCATGCAATGAATATGGAGGCGACACATGGTAGTCTTGGGTGCCCATTTTGGTTATCTATAATTTAGTGGTGTTAATGCATTTTTATATTATAGGTTGAAGTTTTTGATTGACATTGTTATGTTGTCAAAATTATACCAAATTCTTGTTGTAGTGTGATAACTCATGAAGAGCATTACATCTGTTATTATATTTTAACTATATTGTTGCTAAATAATACCATTGAGTTGTGTGTTTGGAGTGCAAGTTTTTCTATCGAAAGTGTTTTCCCATGTAATACAATGTTATGATATTTCTATGTTTTATATAATATTTGAATGTGCATATATTTTTAGCTACAACAATTGAAGGGTTCATAGATTTTTTTTTCGTAACCTTCTCCTACTTAGATTGGTGTAGAAATATTTTTGCACACCTAGATTCCTCTTAATGGTGTAAAATCTTGGCCAAATTTATTTTTATTATTGGTTGAAGGATTTTTGTGCAAATCTAAGGTTAGTGGGAGTTTTGTAGCATAATATTTCATAACCTTGATATAGTAAAAATATGGCAAGCACATATGGTAGAATTTAAATGGAGAAGTTTAATTACAACAACTTCGAGATTTGTAAGTTGAAAATGGAGGATGTGTTTGTGGACTCTAATATTTGATACAAAACCAACTAGCATGACCTCACGATCATTGAGATTTAATGGATCAAAATGCATAGTTTTGATAAGAGTCTATTTGGATGATTTCATGCTCATGAATGTCCATGGAGAGAAGACTATGAAATATATGTGGAGGAAACTTGGAGACATTTATTAGCTAAATTATTGGTAAACAAGTTATTTCTTTAATAGCTAAATTATTGATAAACAAGTTATTCTTGTGAAAGAAACTATATTATTTAAAGATGAAAGATGGAAGGTTTGTTGAAGATTAGTTGAATGCATTAAATGCTTGTTGCATAGTTGGGTTATGTTGGTGAAAAATAAAAGGTAGACGATTGTTGCATGCTTATGTTGCATTCTTTCTAGACTCATGGGATCAGATGTTAATTTTTATTGGGAGTGCTACTACCAAGTTCAATATGGATAAGATGGTTGCATCATTTTCATTTGAAGAGATGTAGGTGAAATCTTCTATCATGGATAAAGAGGTCCTTGTCATTCGTAATAGATCTAAAGATAAAGGAAAGGAAAAGGATAATACGACCAAGTCCAGATCTCCGAGGAGATCCAAGTCTTATGGTAAGTTTAAGGTGAAGTTTTAGAACTACTTGAATTTTGGTCACTTCAAAAAGAGTGCAAGGAGGAGAACGAAAAGAAGGGTAAAATGATTATTTTGATTGACTATGATAAATCCTCTCATGATGATGTATATTCCTTTGTTAAAATATTTTCAACAAATGCCTGACCTTGCATAGGATTGGTTTACAAAGTATGAAGAATACTATGGTGGAAAGGTGCATCTGGGTGATGACTCATCTAAATATTGTTGGCTGTGGAAGAATCAAGATTAGATTCCTTATGATACAATGAAGGGGATTGATGGTGCCCTACATATCCCAACTTTGGAATGAAACCTAATCTCTTTGAGTAAATTGAGCTATGTTGTTGGTTAACCATGTTTGGATTAGTGGCTTGTACAAGTTGAATGCATGTACAACTTGTGCAATAGTTATACTAAAATTAAAAAGAAGAGATCTCTGGATTATTTATTCTCACCATTGAATAGAGAATTCCATAACATCTACAATCAATGGTCATGCATTTTTGGTACCTAAGGGTGCTTGTTCCTTAGAGATGATGATTCTTGTAGAGAAAACAATGTTGTGAAACTAAAGACGTAGTCACATTGGTGAGGAGGGACTTAGAGCCATATAAAATAAAAGTCTTATTAACGGTCTTGATGATTGTAATCTCGAGTTTTAATTTTGCAAAAATTATGTTTCTTTTTATTTTAGTTCTAATGAGTATTTTGGGGTTTTGGACTACATTCATGTAGATTTTCCTGGTCCTATGAATGTACCTTCATTTTCCAAATCTATATATTTTATTTCATTCATAGATTATACAAAAATTCCCTCAAGATCCTTTGATGTTTTTGAAAGTGACAATTAGAAAACAACCAAACATTTAAAAATATATAGAGTGGGAGGCTATCACCTTTTGTACCACTTGAGCTCTACCTACAAGAGATAGAAGATGGGTTTTCCATTTATGGCACTTTATTTCAATTTTTGAATAATTCAATCCTGGACATGTATTTAAGGAAGGAGATAAAGTAAATAGGGCACCCAAATATCTCACAATTTTGTGAGGATACATGCACATCTAGTTCCTAGTTGTTATATATCTAGGGGGATATTGATTATAGCTTAGGACTTTAGACTTATTGTTAAATATTTTAGCCCCATAGGCATTACAAAATATATTTAATCTATGAATCAAATTATTAAAATTATTCGCATCTATGATAATGTATAATGTAGTATCATAAAAAAACTGGAGATTCAACAAGATTTCAACATTGAGAAGAGTGATCCCATGCACTAAAGGAGTGATTAAGGTTGATTCTCAAAATCTAGTTGCAATGGTGGAACATGGGTTCACTAGTTTATGTACACAAACTAGGAACTATACCTATTTTCCTTGATTAAAATAAGAAGAGTAGATCCACTTGGCTCAACCTTAAATATGATTGAAAAGCATTCATTGATTGAGTTGATAATGAATATGAAAGAAGTGTGAGTTGGATATTAGATCTAGATCTAAAATGGGAAATTGAGGGTTTTTAACATGCACAAAAACTTTCACAACATATTTGTAGACAAGAGTTATAGATCTGTAAAGATAAGAAAAAAGGAACTTGTATTTAAAATTTTAGCTGAAATCAAAAGTTCAATAGTGGGGGAGGGGGGGGTGAAATTGACCCATATATGTTAGACACGCTGATAGAAACTACATTTTTGAGATCAAAATACTACTCATAACCTTCCCAAAAATTTGATCAGAAAGGTGCAGGTCAATGTTGAGAAGAGCGATGTTGACCCTACTTTTTTGAATTTGTAAAATATCAATCTATAGGTCTCTGTTTGTTCTATCTAATTTCATATCCATGTCTTCAAATCTTGTCACCTACACATGCAAAGAAGAAAACATGTTGACTTGATGGGGGTTTGTTTAGGTCAAACCCCAGTTTTGGAATTAACCATAACATTGAAATGAAATGTAACCGATTTGAATGCTTTGAAGTGAAATGCTAAATCTTATACCTCAAACTTGATGCAATGCTCCTTGGATGAGATCACATGTGTTGATACAATAGCAAGACATGACATAAAAGAGATCATTCATAAAGAAATGCTCGCATGAAGATCTTTGTAACTTGCTACTCCTAATTATTAGATATGAAGAGTACTTGAAGAATATGTTGGGATGAAATGTCACCTTGATTTCTTGATGAGATTGGAATGATTATGTGTTGATGATATAAGAATGAATTGGAAGAATTATCTTATATAGGGTTCTCAAGGTATTTTTGAAATTATGATTACCTCCAATGATCCTATTGAGACACTAGGATTAAGGAAAAACTAGTATGAACCTAGCACCGACATATTTGAAATTGGGTCTAGGTTAGTGGGTCAATGGTGCCCAAATACCATTGACCAGGTCATGGGTATCTAAGGTGCCATTGACCAACCAAAATGGGGAAATCAAGTAGGGAATTAGGTACACATAGCCTAAGGTAGCAATCTGTAGGATTTGAGCAATACAAATCCACAGAACGCCAAGATCACCTGCATACAAAAAACCTGTTACAAGGAAGTAGAGAGAAGAAGAGGCCAAGGTTTTGACTCAGAATATGAAGAAGAAAATATCCTCAATAATGAATGAATAATAGTGTACAATGGATCATCCATATAAAGGAGATCAAAGGCCTTGAAAAGGCAAACCTAAAAAGTAGAAGTGCATGTAATAATCAGTTAAACTATTACAAGACTAATGCATGCAAAAAACAACTGATGCATAACTAGTGCATGAGTCAACTAAAGCAAACTGATGCATAACTAGTGCATGAGTTGACTAAAGCAAAGAGTTGATATCTTAAGAAGGGAGTAAAATATTAATAAAATCAATAATTTACTCTAACACCCCCCTTAAGATGAGCAACGATGCAGCTACAAACAATGCAAGAAGAAAGCAAAGGAAACTACAATGCTGAAAGCAGAAATGGGTCCCGACAACATGGCCTGATGAGGTACCCAGCACAAAAGAGAGTCTCTGAAAAGCGGAGAAATAGAGAAAACCACATGGGAAAAACTCTACTCCAAAAGGAGACCAAGAATGTTCCAGAAAATAGGAACAAAGAAAGAGCATGAAGCATCTTTGAAGCATGAAGCTGCAAACACTGTCAGAAGTAACTGCTAGAACCCCCACTGAAATAGTGCATGACCAAGTAGAGAAGACAAAGTCTGAAGAGCTGATCAATTGAAGAGGTGACCTCCAAAAGTAGGAATGAACGAGTGTCTATATAGTAGATGAACCATCTCACCGAAATGCATAGGTGCCTAGCCACTGCATCTGCCTAGTACATAGGAATAAAAACTGAATACGTAGATCACTCAACTGAACCAAGGAAGCAATAGAGCCAACAGGTGAACCCCCCCCATAATGTTGAATAGGGAGAGGGGTGACATGAACACTGAAATGCAATGCTAGAAATGTCTGCAAGAAGAAGAATCAGGAACACCAACAGTGCAATAGAAGTATAAGCACAGGATAAAGGGCGGTGTCACAGACACACAGCATGGGCTAATGTCATGGAAGAAACATTCACTTGAAAAAGGTGGATGAACACAAAAGGTAAAACATCATAACCCCCCATGGCACTTTATAACCGAGTGCGAGTACAAATAAACACAAGGTGCTCGAAATCCCAGATATGCAGAAGCAGGCACTTTATCTTAGTGTGTTTACAGAATAAAAAATGCTATAGAAGAGAAGCATACAATTCTTAGAAGAAGATCAAAGGAGTTTGAACCAAAAGAACAACCTAAGATGAGCCATCCCTCAAAGGGAAGAGATCCTAGGACCTGAAACAACCAAGATATCCACCAGACTGCAAAAAAGCAAGAATATGAATAAAATGAACTTGGAGAAGAATCTAGAAAAATGAATCATAGCACTGAAAAGCTCCTTGAACAATCTTTCCAATGATATATCGCTTTCCGAAAATGGAGTTCAGATGTGCAAGATAGAGCTCTCGGAGTGCAAACCTAAAGATCTGGCTTTGACAGAGAAAAAAACCATCATAAAAATAAAACCAAAAAAAAAAACCTCCAAATCTGGAAAGAGCTCAGAATCAGCTTTTTGACAATATCTCGTTTGTCAAATTTTGACACCGTATGCTCAAGATATGAGCAAAAAACCAACAGCTGCGCTGGAGGGCCCAAAGAAGGTGTTTGCAAGGATCTGAGGATGGGTGACATAATCAAAAGGACACAAAACCACACGAAACCATCAGATCTGAAAAAATCTCAGAAAGAGCTTTCCAGAAATATCTCATTTGCTGTAAGAGAAACGGATCTCGGAAGGTAGGAGGTTTGAAACACCATTATCACAGAAAACATCTAACTTTGATAGCAAAAAAGAGTATCAAAATGGAAAAATCACAAAACCATACCAAAAAATTAGGATCGGGCTCGGAACCAGCTTTCTGATGATATATCGCACGCCTAATTACAATCTCGTATGCCCGAGATATTGCGAAAAAACACCCAATTATCCCTAAAAATAGAGCCCTTTTGTTTTAAAAAAAATCATGCAAATAAAAAAAATTTGCATGCACTGACATCATGCTGACATCAGCGGGGGCCTGGGGGCAAAAAATGTGGGCCCTTGGTCACGTGGGTGACCAGGGGTTGGCGCTAGGGGTCAAGCGGCGGATTGGGGGCCGGCGGAGCGGCGGTGGCGAGGACCGGCGGAGCGGCGGAGGGTGGCGCTGCAGAGGAGGCGGAGGGGCCGTGGGTGCTAGCGGAGTGGCTTGAGGGCCGCGGTGCCACCGGAGCGGAGGCCATGAGGGCGACAGCTGGTGGAGGTCGCAGGCGGCGGGTCGTGGCGGCGCAATGGTGGCGCGGCGGCCATGGGGTGGCGCCCGGGTGGCCGCCGCCAAAACTATTTTTTTAATTTTTTTTTTTGGAAAATCGTACTGTGTTAGCGCCTTGGAGTGCGTCCCAGGGCCGTACGACCCTAGGAGGCAATTTTTTTTTGCCTCAGAAGCCAACTTGTTGGAATCAGACAAGTTTTATATACTTTTTGACTATCTCAGGCCTTCTGGACGCAATCGTGAGGTCCGTTTGGACTAAAAGTGCTCCAAAAAATACTGATCACCTCGGGATCCATGCCAGGGCTGATTGCAAATTTTTTTTTCTCACAGATTCCAACTGTGTCTAAATTGGACAAATTTTATATGGATCTTGGGGTTCTTGGATGCTCTGAACGCAATCATGAGGTCCGTTTGAAGCCAAGATGACCAGTAAAATAGTTCCCCCTAGATTCAATAAAAACCCCAAAAAAGCCCTCATTTGAAATAGATGAATTTCATCTCTTGAATCCTTCAAATGTGAACAAGCTGTAGCAGATTAGGCTCTGATACCATGTAGGATTTGAGCAATATAAATCCACAGAATGCCAAGATCACCTGCATACAAAAAACTTGTTACAAGGAAGTAGAGAGAAGAAGAGGCCAAGGGTTTGACTTAGAATATGAAGAAGAAAATATCCTCAATAATGAATGAATAATAGTGTACAATGGATCATCCATATAAAGGAGATCAAAGGCCTTGAAAAGGAAAACTTAAAAAGCAGAAGTGCATGTAATAATCAATTAAACTATTACAAGACTAATGCATGCAAAAAACAACTGATGCATAACTAGTGCATGAGTCAACTAAAGCAAACTGATGCATAACTAGTGCATGAGTTGACTAAAGCAAAGAGTTGATATCTTAAGAAGGGAGTAAAATATTAATAAAATTAATAATTTACTCTAACACAATCAAATCACCATGCGAAGATATCATTAGCTTTTTAGCATTTCAACCAAAAATAAGGCTTGGATAAGAGCTAGGAGATGACACAGTAAGGCAAGGGAAAAAAATGTGGTGTAAATTGTATAAGGTTACAATTTAGATAGTACACTAGTATAGAGCATTCTAGCAATAAAAAAATAGTTGGGGTAATTGGACAACCTTATTTGATAAAACTTTGCAGGGAATTAAGATTAATTAGTTCTCCATTAATATCCACCTATATGGAGAAATCCTCAAATTAAACATTAATCTAACTACATAAATTAGAAAGAAAACCAAGAGCCTTTATTATATCAAGTACAAAAACTCATTCAATCCTATCATATTCCTTTTCAAAATCTAGAAGAATCATTTAAACATTCTATCCTTGGGGCTTGGATTGAAGCATACATTCCCAACTTATGATTGGGTTGTCTAAAATGTATCTTCCCTTAATAAACCTAGTCCGAGTGACAAAGGCTTATACCCAAAATGTTTGTTCGCGTCCTAGAAAAAGTCTTGGCTAGAATATTGTAGGAGGCATTTAGAAGGGTACTTCAAGGTCTCTAATTCTTAATCCGACTCTTGTGCACACATTTTTGAATAAGTTTGATAATTCCTTTATTAATATATTTACCCAAAGACCCAATTTGTAAAGCCTCAATATAGAGCTAAATATATCCATTCTAATCTAATCCATGTTAGCTTTGTAAAATTCAATTGGAAGGGCATCCCTACTTGGGGCCTTATTATTTTGAAAGGAAAGATTGTGGAGTTGATTTCTTTGAGGGTAATGTCTTTATTCAAAGCCATGACATCATTCTAATAACTTTAGAAGGGATACATTCAATACAAAAGGATTTGGCCTATTTGGACTTAGAGGACTCTTCATAGGACTATCTATAGGGACGGGTCCATTGGTTTCCCTTTTTTGTTTGCATTTAATGATATTGAAGAAGTATTTGGATCATCTATCACCTTCTCTCAACCAATTCATCTCGGCCCTAACTCTCTCACCTTGATGCTTGTGATTTTGAGTTTTTCGTAAAAGCATTTTATTCTCACAAATTTGGATTCAATGTCCCTATCAATCATACTAGTTTAAAGTTTCACCTCAAGGGTAGGAAGCTTATCTTGAAGGTAAAATTCTGAAATCCTTCTATCAAAAGAAGAGTCCATGTTCATATTTTTTTCCATCTCAGGAATAGTTTTGATTCCCACTAGATGAAATCATAGTAATTCAAAATAGAAGTATTTAGTTTGAAACAAGTTACACCTCCCTTTTTAGAATTAGATCTAAGATACCCCACTTCTACTCTAGCCTAAATAGGGGAATGGTTAGACATTGAATTAGGAAACACAAAAACCAATCCACCCTTGTCATACAAAAAAAATAAAATAGAGTTCATGTTGGCATATAATCTACAAGTCTTGTATAAATTCTTTTACCTTGACATTGATTGTTACACCAAGTATACCAAATGTCAGTAAACTCATTCTTCAAAAAAAATTTAATTGTCTTTCCATCCATCCTTACTCTTGTGTATATTCAATCATTTTGAAATTACCAATAATTAGCCAAGGAACCTTGGATAGAGAAGAAACTATCCAATTCCATAACTCACATCTACCCCAATAGTTATTTGAAGCATATAATGAACACAGTCCAAAAGGTTTACTATTTAATTCTATGACAAGCTAAACTACTCTATACATGGAGAGACCCACCATTGAATCACAAAGTCCTTCCATTTAGAGTAAGTATAGCTACCCACCTTTACCTTTCTCATGTTGATTGCAAAAAGATCTACTTTTTTTCCCACGCAAAGTTCATTGCATCGTCTACTTGAAAACCAACTACTTTCTAGCATTTAGAGAAAACCCATTTTAGATTTATCTCTACAAAATGATCTAACCACAAAGTCTTTGTTTGAAATTCTAGATCATAGACAAATCATAAAAAAAAAAAAAGAAAAAAGAAAAAAAGGATGAGACTTTTAATTCTTATACAATCTATCAAAACATTTTTAAATTTTGCCTCTATTCCCCTTATCTTCCTTCCCATTTTTATGTTAATCAAACTTTTTCTATATAGCATACTACATTTAAACACTCTGAAAAGAGCACATATAACACTGACATATCTAAATGATTTAAACCTTGTGAACTTCATGTTGTAAGCACATATATGTATATAATGCACACAATTCGTTCTCTTATAAACATAAATTCATTATACGTTCATAATGCTCATAGGAAAAACTTCACCGTCATGAATTATCATAAGAAAATATCAAATCATCGTAGGTATGTTGCCTCTCTAATCAGTTGCATGAGAATCTTATCAGTTATCCCATAAAGTAGTTTCTGCAATTATGAGCAAAACGACGCAAAATTATATAAGTTTCTGCAATCTTATTCCTTAAAGTTTGGAAAAGACACTATACCTTTTCTCTGCCATGTCTGGTTTTGAGCAATCAGTCATACTAACAGACACGTCTTAAATAAACTTCCTCAACTGCAGTCTACTAAAATCATGTTTGCAAAAAGATGAGTCATTTTCATATAAAAATTCAGTCCAAGCATTGGACGGTATTTCATATCAACCATGCCTTTCAAATAAAAATTTGTTTGATGATTATAAATTTTTATATATAAAAATGTTAAAAATTGTTTTAGTTTATTTTATAGAATAGGGAATTTAGTTTATTTATTTATTTATTGAAGTTAATGATTAATAGACATCTATCTTATAAAGTCTTCAAAGTATGATCTTAAATTTTATTTCTTACGATATTGGAGTCTTGCATCCAATAAGACTTAATCTATTATTGACTCATTAAAAACTAATCAAACTTTTTGATGGATGAGAGATCTATTGATTTTAATTTCATTTATTTAAATAGTAAAAAGTTTTAAATAGTAATATGCTAGTATTTAAGGTGAATAATGATGAAGTAAAAAGGAATAACATGTTTAAGTGTGAAATAGGTTAATTTTTATACAAGGTGTAGGCTTAAGAATGATTATGCCTCAAATGATTAAAATAAAATCATTTGCATCCTTCATTAAGTAGAAGCACAAAGATCAAATGCTAAAAAAGAGTCTTTATCTTCACAACACAACATTAGTACATTAGTATATTGCTATGAGATTCAAATGTATAGTTTTCAAGTCATTGACTCATATTACAATCTATAGTTTTTTAAAAAAGGACATTGACAAAATATAAGCATACACAACATCATTTTAACATTTCGAAAGAGCACATATGACCATTAGATCTACAATACTTTAAAATCTTATAAATTTCAAATTGTAAATTTTTAAATAAACATATTATTAAAAACACACATACACATACACATACACATACACATCCAACATTTTTAATTTTTAATTTTTATTTAATTTATAAATACAAATTATTATATTTTTTATTATATAAATTCTACCATAATTTTTAAAAATCATAAACACTCATAAGAAACTTCAACTGTTATGAATTCTCATAAGAAATATCAATCAATCAATTAAAAAGTGGTCTCTCCTTTGCACAAGAATCTCATCAATTGTGCCATAAAGTGGTTTCCTCAATTATGAGCAAAACGAGGGAAAATTATAAATCTATTCCTTAAAGTGCTTCCACATTTTCTCTGCTATTTTACATGTGATTGTTCAGCAATCACTCATACCAACAGACAAGTCATTTAATAAGTAGAGTGAGCTGACACACACCATAAATGTTGCAAAAAGATGAGCATCACTCTTCTATAAAATTCTGGTCTACAAGCACTATAACAATTTTGGAATTTTTAAATATCAATGGTTTATTGACGGTTGTAAGATTTTAAACCATTTAAAAAACTCTTGTCAAGTTATTTTTACTTGATAGAATATTTATTATATTAAATTTTATATACATAGCTGTTAGACTATTAGTACTTGCCTATAAGGCATAGTACTATTGTAATGAATTTTGGATTCTACTAGAACTATAAGTAAGTTGTTTTTTATTTTGCAAATTTATTTTATCATTCTAAAGTTTACATGCATGTTTTTTAAGTTTTTAAATTCTAAAAAATATTTTTCCTCATTAGTTAATAGATTTGAGGTGTTATACACGGATTTTTAGGAATGATTGTAGAATATGAACAATTCTTTCTCCACTTTTAAAGCTATATTAACCTGTTTTTTTGGCCCATAATTGTTTTCAATATAAATATTGAAAATATTATTTTTTAAAGTATTTGATGTATTTTAAAATAAAAGAATAAAAGAGTATGTTATATTATATTGTAGTTTATTTTAATTTTTTTTAATAAATTAACTATAATTTTTATATTATAATTATATTAATTTTCTTATTAATTTTTTATATTATTAAAATAATAGTTAATGTCAAATTATATGTTATTTTTTAAATTTTTATATTTTAATATCAAATATATAAAATTAAGTCAATTATATTATTAAAAGTAAAGCATTTACAATACAATCTAATATATAATATAATAATGTATCATATATATAATTTTATTTCAATCATATATAATTAAAAAGTACATTAATAAAATAAAATAAAGATTAAGAAATAATACAAATAAAATTTAAATTAATTATAATTTATAAGTTATAATTGTTTAAATAATTATAATTAAAAAATGAAAATATTTATTGTTACAAATATACTAAAACAAATAATCATAATTATATAATTTAATCATCAATTAAAATACATTTAATTAATATTATGATTATGGTTAAAAGGAACACATAATACTTTTAAGATTATGATTAGATTTCCATTCTTATAATTTCAACTATCGTTAATGCTATCAATATGATTCTACATTACAATATTTTAATTATAAAAAGTTATTACTTCAACTATAACTATATAAAACATAATAATTAAAAAATCAATATACTATTACTTTTACTTTAGTTTCTACTATAACTAAAGGCAAGTACTTAGCCACTACAAGGCACTTGTTTTATATGTCGTTGAAAGACAATTTTAACATCAAGACATTTACAAATTATTGAAAAAAACTGATGTTTATGAAATTTATAGTTTTTAAAATATTATTATTTGTAAATAAGGCTTGAAACTCTCCTAAATGAATCTATAACTTACACTACACAAATCGATTTAAGTTTATAGTCTAAGTTATTTTTAGCTCATATATTTAATGTGGAACAATTTAAAGGTGTTGCACTATAATATTTCAGTACATAAATGCAATAGTAACGAGGGCTTCTAGGGTTTCTTTATGTGTTGTTATGTGTCGTAATGGTTTTCTAGGGAGATATGACATTTCTGGTGGGGAATTTGGAATCAGGCTCGCGAATATGTTTCTTCTTTAGCTAAATTTTGTGTTTGCTTGGGCAAGCCCCTGTTAAGACCTCTTTTCTCCACGTTGCCTGGGATCTTGGACCCACTTTTATTATTTGACATATTTGGTTGCAAATAAATTGTTGGATTTTTCATGATGTTAGGATGGTTGTTCAACACTTGTGGTGGAAAACTGTTCATTCTCTTTGTGAGACTGTCTTGGTAAAGTGTGACTTTGATGGAGGAGTGAATCCAAGGGATATTGATATCCGGTTTAATTTTTCTCTTCATGGTGGTGGTCCTTCTCCTGGGGGAGGTGTGCTAGGCAAATCATAAGGAACAAATGCCAACATACTTTGTGAAGGTTAAATAAGAAGGGTTGTTGGTCCCCTCCTCAAGGAGTTTTGAAAATCAACACCGATGGGTCATCTTGGGGGAGTCCTAGTCATGCTGGTTGGTATTGGTGGAGTTGGTCGTGATAGCTCTAGAGATATTTAGCTGATTTTTTTAATTTATAAGGGTCTTCATACAAATAATTTAATGAAGGCTTTTGGGATTTTGTATGCGGTTGAGCGCAATTGTGTTCTTGGCTGGACAAGGATTACTTATGAATCAAACTCTTAGGCGGGGGTGGTCCAATGAGCGATGGTTAAATGATGTTATTTGACACTTAGCTATGGTGATTAGATAAATTCTTTGGTTGTGTCACTCCTTGGAATTTGTTAATTTTAGCCACATTCCAAGAGAGTGGAATGGAGTTACAAATTGTTTGGCCAAATGGGCTTCTTATCATGTCCAGGGGTGGAATATAATGGATAGGGGGCAATTATCTTTAGAGATGTCCCATTTGTTGGATCACTTAGTGGAAACATATAGGGTTGTGTAATGTCCTTTTCTCTATTGGATGTGTGGCCCTCCTTGCTTTGTATCTCTTTCTCTGATTGAATAAATTTTTACCCCTCCTTTAGTACATAAATGCAATAGTCTATATATAGGGACTTCAATTATGTATGTAGATAACACATATATATGTAATGGTAATTATTGATTAAATTTAAGTTAAAGCATAGAGTTTAATGACTATAAAAGTTATATTTTTAAAAAAGTAGAACTCAAATATTATGTTTGAGTACAAATATATGTAATTCTAACTAAAAAATATAATTATATTTTGTATGCACATCTTCATCTTGTAATTTACATTTATCAAATTTAATATGATTTTGCACCTTGTAGTAGGAATAGAAATGCATAGTTTGATTAGTTAATACAATGGATGGATAGATTTAGGGGAAATGATAACTTGAGTGTCTTTCAATGGTTGTGATATCAATTTCTGATTTAATATCCAATATTTTTGACAACATCGCACAAATAATTGTGACTTTAAAGTTATTATTGCTGATGATGACTA
Source organism: Chamaecyparis obtusa (assembly GCA_027943335.1). Taxonomy (NCBI): domain Eukaryota; kingdom Viridiplantae; phylum Streptophyta; class Pinopsida; order Cupressales; family Cupressaceae; genus Chamaecyparis; species Chamaecyparis obtusa. The sequence continues at coordinate 764,501 of BSBK01002288.1, read as the reverse complement.
CCCATAATTGAATGAAATGTATCCCTTAGTTCTAAAAAATAACCAATCATGAAATGTATGCCTTAGTTCTAAAAAGCTGCCAATCATGTATCCCTTAGTAATAGGGGAATAACACTTATTGTAGTTCATTAGATTTCATTAATTAAAAGCCCACTAAAAAATCATCTAGTGAGCTAACAACTAGTAATTAGATCAATTGTGCAACTTTATTTGTACCAATATTGCATAATTTGCGCATACGTATTGAATCATTTGCGCAAATCTTTGTAGTTGTTAAAGTGAATGATAATGAGGTAGTAGGCAATATGTTTCAACAACACTTTGAAATGACCAGTTTTTGACTCTTGTGCACATAACGAATCCCACAACATTCATCTTTACTACCTAGAAGCAAAAACAATATCTATAAGCAATTAAGTTGCATACAAAGGCAACTTAAAAAAAATCATCAAAATCCAATGTACCGTTAGGAGCTTGAGGTGCACGAAGTTAGATTTAATGGCTATTAGTGCACTTCTCTTGATTTCTTTATACTAAAATTTTATGTTTCCTTTAAATTTAGAGAATGTCTCTAGTCTAAGAAAAAATTAAGAATTTTTTTTCATACATAAAAGACTAATCATAAGTATTCATGACCAACACTAACAGTTTTAGAGTTAAACTACAAATATATAATATTCAAAATATCAAATTAAATCAACAAACACTATCACATCTTTAATTTTTAGATGAAAACACTTGAATCACATAGATATCTATGTCTCCATCTTTTATATAACTAATTACAACAAGATGAATAGCTATATATTTATAAACCATTTGTTTTTTATACTAGACAAATTGAATATAGCATCTTCTATAAATTATAGTGTATCTAGTAAACTTTTTGTGAGACTGACATGTGACATATCCTCTAATATCAAATAAGACTGAAACTGAACCTAACTCTAGCCAATCAAACCAGATCCAAGTCCTCTGTAAATTACCAATCAATTTCTGAAATTTAAGTCATGTAATTCCGGTCAAAACCTATCACAGTGAAATGCATGAAAACAACAGAATCTCCATGTATGAGAGAAAAGTATTCCTGGTTTTATTCAGCCGAGAAAACAAAAGACAAGAGTGAGAGTGAGAGTGAGAACAGGATCGATGTGTCCTGCAGCGGGACAATTGAATGGTCATGAATGTAGTAAACATTATATATAGCAGACAAATCTGAAGTTAATGTAGTAAACAATATATATATATGTATTTGCTGCACGGAATTGAATGGTCTTGTCTTCACCCAACTTTATTGGGTATCTGCAATTTCTGACATCACTCAGATGGGCGTTGTAGATAAGAGTGTCGCTTTCAAGCATGGCAACTTACTCTTCTATCTTCATAAATTATTGGAAGTTAGAGCAATTGACGAATCCAGATTCCTTCTCTCATGTACGTCAAACTACGAACTGAAACTTATTTCTGACAATGAAATTGGCCGAGCTTTTGGGCAATGGATTTTTGACTCTCGTCTATGGCACCTACCTAGTGGGCACCAATAATTTTTGTTACAATTCAGCAGTAGAAGTCAGATTTATGGCGGGGTTGGAAAATGACTTAGGATATTTTAAGATCATTAGCTTTCTACAATCTATTATAATTAGTACTATTATTTCTGATTTTAGATTGTGTTGGATTTTTTGCATCAATATTTTGGAGCACATTTTGTGATCCATCATTTTTGTTCTCCTTGAACTTCCTATCATCCGTCATCACACAGTGTGATCTGAAAGGTTGATGCCAAAAATTGAACACAATCTAAAACCAGAAGCAACAATACTAACTAAAATCGTTTTGTTGAAAACCAATCCTATTTTGAATTACTTCAATAAAAGCTTATAGTGAATGTGGTCTTTTTTGGTGGAAAAGCACCATTAGTTGTTATAGCTAATTTCATAGCTATCATGATTTAACTATGTAGTTTCCAAGTTAAGCTCGTTGACCCATGTGTTTCATGAGTAGTGGTTCACAAGATCTCATCTCTTATGCGAATGAATAAAACACTTAACACTCATTGCATCTAGTTGATGCTCACAGAGGTGAAGCATTGAGCCTTCCCAGGAGGTCACCCATCCCAGTAGAGTTTTCTCCAAGGTTAAGCCCACTTAGCTTGCTACCTTGTTTGCAAAACCTTCAACAAGCGTTATGCCTTATGAACCATTCATTATAGAGTTCCTTTATAGGGATGGGGATATTGTCTCTATTTTTTAACTAATTTCATAATCATACATCATGCATACTATCTAGGTTTTAGGAAATGCCAACCTATCGTTCTTCCTTACATTTTGTAGATGATGGTATTTGTTGATCTATTTTCCTTCAATTATCTATCAAGATGACATGATTGTATGGATGTCATGTAGAGTCTCATTACACAATGATATAATTTCAACCACTGTGAAATAATTGCAATAATTTTATAATTTTTTTTGTGTAACCCTATTGATTCCAAATTTACTTCATATGATTTCATTGTCATGTACTTTATGTTTGTATAGAGTGATATAATTGTATAGACTATCAAATAAACATTCAATTTTGTGGTTTTTTCCTCAAATCCCCTTTTATATCCTTTTTATATCCATCAAACACACACACACACGCGCGCGTGCGTGCACACCATTTGCACATGCTCGTCTACATACATCTTGCACATGTGCTCATCTACATACCTGGTTTTATGAATTTGTTTATATATATTCATGATATACTACAGTATAAATAAAATAAAAATGACAACAATAATATGAAATGATCAAATTCTTTCCCACATATATTCAAAATTCAAAATTTATTTTGTTAACAACAACATATCAATGTTTATTTTCCACATTCGAATGATTTTATAAGAGGGAAGACCTAGTGTCATTTTCATTACCAATGCTCCTTTGTTTTCTTTGAACATCCTTTGAAAGATTTAGAGTTTAGGAAGGCGACCTATGCCCATTCCTAATTAAATAGTACTTATCTAGGTTGGTACACCCTTGTTTCAATGCCATCTTATACACAATTGATATGTGCTACAAAAATTAAGTATTAAATTCAAGATTCCACTTAAATCAAAATACTATATATATATATATATATATATATATAGACACACACACACACACTCGATGTATAAAACATATAGATGCATATAAATTAGGCCTTGTATAATATTTTAGTCACTTGCTACAAATCAAAGGATCCAAATTTGTGAAACAACAACATTATCCATTTTTAATCATACTATAGTTACACTTTTCTCTTATCCATCCTATATTCTTATTATGCTTTTCAACTGCACACACACAAAACTACAAATGTAAGATTGCAACTTTAAAAACAATAACATTTTCATTGTTTATCTCACAATTTTATCTTTCTCTTGTTCATATGTATGTATGCATGTGGTATGTGCGCTGAGATGGTGAATAGAAAGGGGGTCAAAAGAAGCCACTTTTTTTAATAGTTTATTTTAAATCAACTAAATATGAACTTAGAGGAGCAATTTGAGACATGTGCACTCAAAATTTAAAGATACAAAAATAACACAAATTGTAATACTTTGAATCTAGTTTCTAAACTACTAAAGTTTTTCAAAAATAAATAAAATTAAGAGGGTCAAATCCTTCTGCACACATAAGCATACCTATTTTTCAACAAAACATAACACAATGTTTGTTGTGTGGGTAAAAAAAATATAGTTGTGTCTAGTATTTCAAAAAACCATTTGGTAAAAAGATAGTTACGAGTGAGTACTAGAAGTCGTCAATTTTTTGTAATTTTTTTTAATGATTTTCAATGTGAAAGCATCCTAAAAATCAGATACATGTTCATGCAAGTCAAATAAAATGTAGTAAAATAATCTAAAATGCAATTTTTTTAAAAAAATGTAGAGAATGAAGTGTAGAATAATAATATATAATTTATTTTAAATTTGGATAAGTAGGTCAAATGTTAAAATAATGGCACACACATGCCTCTAAGAACTATGAAAATATAGGTAAAATAAATTATATTTATTAATATGTTAATGTTGTTCAAGTCTAAAAATAATTACATGGTTAGAAAGCTCAAAAGATGTGTGAATTATAGTGCTAATTTTATAAAAATCCACTTGATAAAATATGTAAGCTAAAAATCAACTTATAGAAAAAGTGGCATACACCTAGTATAAGGAGAAAAAATAAAATAAAAATGATATTAAAGAAGTGATGCACATCTAATAAAATATGACAGATATATTATTATATAGAAAAATTTGTAAAATCAGATTGAAAACCTTAAGATACTTATTAAACAAAACATAAAATATATATGTCGAAAAGCAACTTATAGAAAAAGTGACATACATCTACCAGAAGGAAAAAAAATAAAATAAAAATGATATTAACGAAATGATAATTTCAAAATGACATAGAAGACCATGAATATTTTAACAATATAGAAAGTAATTAAATAAATAATATATTGATTATTGCTAAGTGCGATGGCTAGGTTATTGTTGTCTTTCATAATAATGATAGGCCAAATCAAACAAATCAAATAAACAAACAGGTCACTAATTTGGTGATTAAAAAAAATTGAAAATCTTATTCAAGAGATTGCGATTAAACGATGGCACAGAAGAGAGCTGATCATATGGCCATTGGATATTGATGGAAATCAGTTAATTAATGTTGTGGGACATTATATGGTGGTAATTTTTTATTGGTAGCAGGAACTAACAAGATGATCAAGAAGTTGTAAGGACTAATCTATTTCTATTTTTAATGATTGGACTATATAGATATTTCAATATAATAAAGAATAGGGAAGTGCAGATTTTGTTCAAATAGTAAAGGAGTAAAAATTAAATAGAAAGAAGAATTTAGAAGAATTTAGGAAAAATCAAGTGCATAACTCTTTAGTCTTATGACTTATGTAGCTATTTGAAATAATGGAGGGGTTAAAATTTATTCAAACAAGGAGAAATACAGAGTACTGGTATCAAACAAGTCTATCAAGATCTACTAAGTGATCTAATTGAGACAAATCCAGAGGTAATTGACCCTTATACATAATATTTCAGTTTTGAATTTGATCAGAAGCCCATTTTGCCAAACAATCTGCTACTCCATTCCACTTGCTTGGGATATGAGTAAAAGTAACATCCTCCGAGTCAACAGATGCACTACTACCTGGAAATTTGATTCTCAAATGAGCTTGCTCCATCCAAGAGCACACACACGCTCCACAACATATAAAATAGCAAAAGCTTCCATCAAATTATTAGAATGACCACCTTTATAAATAAAAAAATAAACTAAACAGTCCCCAAGCTATCTCTACCAACTCCACCAATACTAGCAAGACCTCGGCTTCCCTGAGAAGACCCGGCCGTGTTGATTTTTAGAAAGCCCTACGGAACCCTATTTATCTTCTGAAGTCTATTTCTCATGAGCTGGCCTTGTGGAGGAGAAAGATGGAGACAGTTGTAGCAAATAACATCGCCAAGATTCACAACCTCTGTCAAGTCACATGTTGCTGAAAGTATTATGTAGGAAATAGCCAAACCATGAACTAGCTCATGTTATCTTAGGTGAATAATACAAGAGGAAAATGAACAGAGGGGGAAAATATACAAAGAATAGTGGGTTGATAAGGTTTGTTGTCTTTGTATGTTGAGACTAGTGGAAATGAAAGGGCATTATATTTATGTTGTATGACATGTAAGACAATTAGAATCAATTATGTTAATGCTCTAAAACCAATATCTTTAACAATTTTATTTGAAGATGAACTATAAAAAAATAACAGATCACTTAATAAAAATTCATAGTTGAAAATCTATGATCAATAAAAAAAAATAATAAAATTAGAAATACAAATTCTAAAGAGTTAATTGAGACTTTCATTTCTTATTAAAGTATTCAAATATAAGATTTCGTAAATCTCATAATCTTTTTAAATTTTTTTATTTCATTTCATTCCAATGATTAATATAATACATACAAATATTCCAAATTCATACTTATTATTAAAATATATTTCTTACCTTCCCCATTCACTCAGTCCAAATCACCCATTCCAAATTGACTGATGGCAGAGAAGAAAACAAAATCATTACTCTTATAAACATGCAAGGTAGAAAATATCTCATGTCATCTTTCCTGTAAACATAGGTGAACATATTCAAAGAAGAGTGGGTTGATAAAGTTTGTTGTCTTTGCACGTAACAATTAGTGAAAATAAAATAACATTATATTAATGATGTATGACATGTAAGAACTTATGAATCAAACAAGTTAACATTCTAAAATATGATCTTTAACAGTTGTATTTGATGATATACATATAACAAGAACAACAGATTACTTAATCAAAATTGAAATCAAAATGTATAATAGAAAAAATTATTAGATGCCATTCTTTTTTCCTGGTATTTGTATACTTAAGGATCACACTCAGTGATCCTCAGGTAACAAAGTATATCCTATTTTTTCCCTGAATTAAACTATGTTTGTTAATAGTGTCGGATCACACTCATTGATCCATCATCAGGACAAATTTGTTTCTTGTTGATGGACCACTGAATGTGATCTGACACATTGAGCAAAATAAACAAACATAGTTTAATCCAGAAAAATGACACCTAAGTCAATGATATGTAGAAAACTAATTCCATGTAGAAAAATTTATGATTGATAAAAAATAGAAGACTATAAAAAAAACAAATTGTAAGTTATTGATTGAAACTTTATTTCTTGTTAATCAATTTGACAATGAATCCCATAATCTACCTTATCTAATACCCATTATTAAAAGTTTCATTTTATATCATTCCAACAGTTAGCACAATACATATAGATATTTCAAATTTGCTGAAAAGATATTTCATACCTCTCCAATTCAGTCAGTCCAAAATATTCATTATGGATTGACAGATGGGTTCAAACTCAAAAGACAAAAAATTATTACTCTTATAAACTCTGGAATATCTCTGGAATATGCTCCTGTCAGCTAATAGAAAAACATTAGTGTTGTCTGACCTGCTATGCTCATTGCACATACTTCTAATGGTGAGGAGTAGAGGGAGAAAAAACAAATTCAAAGAAGAGTGAAGAGTGGGTTGATAAGGATTGTCTTTGTATGTAAGGATTAGAGGAAATGGAATAATATTATATTAATGGTATATGATATGTAAGATCATCCTTATTCTTATCAATTATGCTTATAATTTAAAATAAAATTTTTAACAAATTTATTTAAAAATAAATTATAGCAAAATAACAGATTATTTAATCAAAGTTTATAATCAGAAAAAAATTTGTAGAAAATTAGTTGAGACTTTCACATCTTTTTAAAAAAATAGATTTTGAAATTCCATAAATCTTTTATCTATAACTAATTTTTTCTATACTGTAATTATCTTGTAATTATCTTATTCTTTTTCTTTGCTTTTCTGTACAGTCCTATCTTAAAATTACTATTTTTTTCAATATAATCATTTAGTTTTATTCAATAAAAAAAACTTTCTGTCTCATTTAATTCCAATAATTAGCACAATACATACAAATGTTCCAAGCTCAAACCCATTTTTTAAAGATGTTTTGTATCTTCTCCATTCACTCAATCCAAAACACTCATTCCAGATTGTGATGGGGTGAACTCAAAAGGCAAAACAAATTATTACTCTTATAAACTGTAGTTTGTGGTCCTGTCAGGTAAGAAAAAGACGTAAAGTGTTGTTGTCCTCACCAGCTATTCATTGCTCATATTTCTGAAGGTAAAAATTCAGTAAAATTCAACCCACAGTTATCTCCCATTGCGGTTTAATAAAAATAGGACCCCTCTAGAAGAACGAGCATCTATATTCTCCGGTGTCACATTATTTATCTTGTTGATTGAAAGTCTTTGAGTCGGAGATACTTCCCTGTAGTATACAATAAGGGCTCTCCAGCCCAATTTTAATGGGGAAATGATGAATAGATCTTCTTCCTGTTTGATGGATCATCCTGGTTTTCTTTCAGAGCCTTTTAGTTTAAGCAGATATAAATGCAAATTTTCTAGGTCTGCTAGTTTTAACAAGTGCTCTGGCCTGAAAGGCAGGGAACCCTCTCCAATTGAGCTATCTGCTACATTTAGAAGGACTCTTTCAGGAAGTAATCTGATGCTCCCTCTCATCAGGAATGAAGAAACCAATCATAGAATTGGGGCATGTCATGTTTGCAGAGTAATGCGGTCAAGGAAGAATGGGTTATTAGTTGTTGAAGATAGCGGAGTTGAATTCAATAGGATGGGTATGATGAATTCTCTCAATCAGGAAAGCCATCATGAGAATTCATCCCCTTTTAGAGAAGTTCAATCCGAGAGGGATATGATCCACTACCCTCAGTGTCCTCTAGAAGAACATAAAAACCAAGTAACCCACAATTTTTTTGACTCTGTAAATGGTGGAAACATGTCTGAGCATTCTATGATGGCGGATAAATTGTTGGGTTTAAAGGTTGGACTGAATGGAATGGCTTTGGTCTGCACTGAAAGAGGATGCGTCCCTGCCCATGTATGTGAAATAGAGCATATAAAGAAAGGCTCTGACATTCAAGATGGTGGTGATGGCGGTACAGGGGAAGAGGAAAGCTCCAGCAGCACAGATTTGTATTATCAAAAGATGTTGGAAGCAAACCCTCACAATCCTCTTCTGCTGAGAAACTATGCCAAGTTTTTGCACGAGGTGGATGTTGAATCTGTTCATTTTGGGTTAAACAACTTGTAGATTATGTCAAGAGGGTATTTCTATGTTACTGATATTTTTCAAATGGGCTTCCAATGGCGGTGACTATCAGAGAGCTAAACTGTAATACATGTTCTAGAAATTGGGCATCTACCACATTAGGATCTAGCCCATTATGTAGCTGCCTTGAATCTACTGAAAATTGTTAATGTCCAGAACCACATAAGAGAGCTTTATGGTGGGATTTTCTTGTTTTTCTTTCAACTTCCTTTTGAGTAGGCAAGGATCCCTGCTCTTACTAGGACACCAAAATTCACTGCTAAGCTCTCCAATGCCTGAAGTACCTTTGAACTATCCAAAGTAACTCTCTTCAATTGAGATGATTCACAAACCTAAATAGTGAACTTAGTTTTAAAACAATCATTCCACTCTAGCAAGCCTGGCAGTCCACAGAAGGTGCGCTCACTACAATACACTGACAATTTAAACCCTTCCCTCTAACTGTAAGAGGCTTAGGACATAGGGTTTCTGACAAATAAATCACTGTTTAGTCATCTGGGTAGTTTGGCCAACTATAAGCCAGTGTTCTAAGCCATGTAGTTGCTGATCTCGAGAGAATTTTAATATGCTATGTATTTGCCCAACTGTAAACCACTGTTATCAGCCATCTAGCAACCTTGAGTCTGTGACACATGTATCACTGTTTGGTTATCTGGGTACTCATGTACCACTGTTATTATAGCTTGCTGGTCTCGAGATAATTTTACTATTGCATACAATGGATATGAAGTTATTATAACTTTCTGATCTCAAGAGAATTTTACTATTGTATACCATTGATATGAAGTTTGGATTGATGTCCTCAGGTTCAACATGACATGAAGAGAGCAGAAGAATACTTCTCCAGGGCCGTATTGGCAAGCCCTAGGGATGGAGAAATCCTGTCACTGTATGCCAAATTCATATGGGAAACCCACAAGGATTTACCTCGGGCCCAAACTTACTTTGAAAGAGCAGTGGAAGCTGCCCCTCAAGACTGGTAAGCAGCCCCTGCCATGTCCTTATCAGCCCACTGTCTTATTTACTTTAAGCAGCAGAGCCTGAAAATCTATCTAATAATAACCCACCATATGGTTGGGCTTGGTGTTGCAGCTATGTTATTGCATCTTATGCTCATTTCCTCTGGACCTATGAAGAGGATGAAGAGGAGAATGAACTCACTATAAGATAAGCAATTACTGCTGCCAAGGTGGGCTCTGTAATTACTGCCGCTGCTTTATATTTCATCTAGGTTTTTCAGTCCAGACAATAAGATCAGTTGTAAGTCACTGCTGAACTGACAGAGAACATGTAAATTTGTAGCTAAAAATATGATAAGTTTTGATTAAAAAATAGTAATAAAGGTAATGGTGAAAAAATAAAAGTATCAGTTGGCTATGAGCCCTGAGAGAATTTGTTGGAATAAAAATTCCTGTTGCTTCAGACCTTTCCTTTCATGAAAGGAAAGCAAAAATAGATTCTTACCAACAGATATTAAATTTTAAATAATTTTAAAGTTGTAATTTAATTAGTAGAATATAATTAGTGAGGATCAATGAAGTTGGGATTCTGATCAAAATGGATATTCTTCAATCTTTCTCTTAGCTAAAAGGAATCATATCTGTCCTTGAGTTGAAAAAAGCCTTGGATCCTAATTGTTACAATATTTTATTCTTTCAAAAATGTTGGGATATTATTTGATAGGATGTCATTTTAGCTTTAGAAGAAGTTTGGAAGAATGTAGCTATTCTAAAAGAAATGAATTCGACTTTTGTGACTATTATTCCAAAGAGGTTAGCACCCACTTCTTTCGCTAATTTCAGACTAATATCACTTTGTAACAATTCACAAAATTTTCACAAAGACCATTGCTATGAGATTGGCTAAAGTGATTTGATTATCTTAGAATTGTGTTTTTTTTTTTCTGAGGTAAGGAACCTTCAAATGGAGCCATTGTGGCTCTTGAAGTATTACACTCAAATGTTGTTGAAAAGATCTCAATAATGGCCCTCAAATTAGACATGATGAAGGCCTATGATAGGGCAAATTAAGGGTTTTAATTGTAGTGCTTCATGATTTTTTCTTCCATGACGAGTGGTATAAGTGGATTTATTTATCGATTTCTGAGTCCAAGTTCTTAGTTATTGTTAACAAGGATTCATGCGATTTTTTTCTTCTTCACTAGATGTGAGACAAGGTGACCCTCTTTCATCCTTTCTCTTCATCCCCATGATAGAGGGTTTGAGTAGAACAATAAAAATAATGAATAGTAGGAACTTATGGAAAGGGATTAAGCTTTCTTCATTTCTAAATCTTTCACACATTGCTTATTTGTAGATGATACTCTATTATTTGGTCAAACTACTTTAGAAGAATAAGAAATAATAAATAATAAATAAACCAATTGCAGATTATTTTGCTTCTTCTAGTCAAATAATTAATCAAGAAAAATATAAAATCTTCTTAATGGATGTTTTGATTATGGTACAATAGTGAATCTCAAACTTTTGAGGTTTCAAAGCAAATGACAAAATTTTAACAAGAATGAGATTAGACATATTAGTTATTACTCCTTTGTTCCCTTTTGGTTCTTTGTGGGAAATCGTGTCAAAGCCCAAATCACTTGTTATTAAGTTGTGATTTCACACAACAATGTTGGAAATGGCTTCAAATTATTTTAGATTGGTATTATCCATTACAAATAATTGGTAGAGTAAATAGTGTCATACCTAACTAGTTAGTTGTTAACACTTTCTAGATTGACCTATTCATACATAAGCTTAAGTTTACTTAGGAATTTTAATATTTTGTCTCACTTCATCTATTTAAGATATGTGTACTCACTTAGTGAGTTGAATCTATATTAACCACTTTCTCACACACTTGTCAATTGTGCTCATAAATGTCCTAGGTTTTGGGTGTTAGTCAATTGTTATATCAAACTTGTCTACCTCATCTACCTTGCCTATATATGCAAGGCTCTCTATATAAATTGCTTACACTCTCATTTTAAATGATAGACATTCTATTTGCACTAATTTGGTTTTACTTGTAGTTTAAGGTTGTTGCATATCCTAATTTTGAAAATTCAAATAATAACCTCCTCAAATAGTTTCAATGTTAGCCTCTCTTGTATAAGCTTGAACAAGTTTTTCTCATATCTAGGAATTGAGTCCCAAACATCTAGTTGGAAAGAAATAGTAGACTCTTTAAGAAAAAAATGCTACACCCCTAATCCTAGAGTATACATGTGGTTATGATTAATCAACTTGTGGCTATCTTAACACTTAATTTTTTTTTAATTTTAAAAAATGGGTAAATTTTTTATTTAATCAACAAAGAGAATTACAAATAAAACAACACCAACAAGCTCATGCAACCGGCCAACCAACATAATTGTTAGAGTTTTAGGTGACTCTACAACCTTAGGATCAAATGAAAGACCAAGATAACTTCCACAAGAGAATGAAAAGACAATTGCAACAAGATGCAAGAATGATATTATTGCTAATGAACATGATTATTTAATGTACACAATAGGCCTACATATATAGGTAAAGTAATAAGAGACAATGATAAGGAGGAGATAAGTTATCACCCACATAAGTTGGAATCACATGTCCACCAAAGGTGGATTATCCTCCATTGTGCGATGAAGTATGTGCAACATGTGAAGGATGATAATGTGATAAGTGCACTAAAGGTGGAGGTCACAATGCATAAAGTAGAATGTGATAACAACTATCACCACCTATTATGAATGAAACATATTGGAAGAACAATAACCATACGATATATATTACTAAAACATAGTGGAATGAAGTGATACTACATAGAACATATGATTGAAACATAGTGGAGTTAAGTGATACTACACAAAATATATGATTTAAACATAGTGGAATTATGTGATACTATAGAAAATATATGACTGTAGCATACTACAAATATGCCAAAATATTACTAAAACCCTATATTCATTTTCTTGTCACTTGTTACAAATGTAACATTCCAATTTTAACAAAGCCAACATTCTCATTTTTTATGATCATACCACTGTTATATCTTATTTTGGATTGCAAATATAAATTGCAAAAAATCAACATGTTTGAAACAAAATTCAACAAAAGCACTAGATATATCTAACCTTCTTTGCATAGAAAATACCCAAAATAAACTATACTACATCAATAAAAAAAGACATTGTCTACAAACTTAATCAATTATCCATAAATTTAAGAAAATGAGGTGGTGTTTCATATCTAGAGGCAACACACTCTACTGCACTTATAGGCATTGTTAGTTGGTTATTAAAGGCTCGTAGAAAACTTTCTATATATGGACAAGAAATGTATGGTTTGCATCTGCATTTAGTTGTAATTGCTCTAAGTAGTTAGGGGCACTTCCTACTTATATAGTATTGAGAGCTACAAAAGCCGGGGACAAGATGTTGAAGATATCAATCAAAATTGGGTGCTGGGCGGGGGGAGGGGTAGATGCTCGATGTTGTTGAAATATATATCTCACAACATTTTTAGCTTTGTTTTGAGCTTCCTTGTGTTGTCAGTCAACCTTGGTATGCTCTTGTATAATCTCCCTCTCCTATTGTATGCTAGACTACTCCTTTACTTCTTATTGTTTACTTACTTGCTTCTCCAACCCAAGTACTTCATTTTTTTCTTAGTTTTCTTAGCATTCTACTTTCCTCTCCCTTGTCTACTCATTTTTTTCACTGTTGCACAACTATCCATTTCTCTTCTTTTGTTCATCTTGTTTATTAAGCATGTTAACATAGGCATCATAAGTTAATATCTCTAATTGCCTACTTAGATAAAGCACTTCAATAGTCCACTTCCGTATGATGTTTTCTATACCATCTATATTGGAAGCATTACAAATTTGTTGGTTGAGATTTCTGTTTACTTCCCATCCTCTTGAGTGCATGACACAGAGTTAAACTCTTGGTCAGTTATGTCATTTTTGTCAAGTCACAATAAACACTACTTTTCTGGTCCTCATTTGTTACATTTGTAAATTAATGATTTTTTCTTCTTGGATTATTTTATGGTGGGGATCACATGAAAAGAGTGACTTCCTTCTTAGTGAAATTTGTTTGCACTCCAATATTTATGGTTTCTTTCTTCAACTAGTCTAGTTGTCTTTCTTGTGTTCGCAATCTCAACTTTTTTTTAATAATTTCCATACCCTTATTACAAGTAGGTTGAGCATTATGAATTTATTCATTGTTCATTTCAATTAGTACATTATATGCATTCCAATTTTGGACAAAACCATCAATATGATCCTCATTATAACTAGTTAGATGCATCGAGATTTCAATTGCAATGTCTTGTAGATCATCTTCGATTGTCATACATTGTGCTCTTTTCTCTAGCAATGTATAATTCCTCTTCAATTGCAAAGGTCTCACTTGGCCTTATATCACTATTAAGTGGCTAAATCTTAGTTCTATGAAAGCCACTTATAATGTTGTATGGACTCAATGCCTGGTTGAATGCTTTACTTGCAATAGTTTCCAACTCTTCTCTTACATGTACACGCACACACACACATACATGTGTGTGTGTGCGCGCCCCTGTTTGTATGTATGTATGTATGTGTGGGGGGTATATTTAATGAATTTGTTTGTATGTTTTTTTGAAAGAAACAACAAGAAGAGGGTGTTGGCCCATGGTACAAACTGAGTTACACTAGAAGCACATTAACGACACATTAACTACAACTAGAGAACCTGCAAGAAAGATAAACAACATCCATCTTCTACCTCTAAAAAAAAAAAAAGTTCGAATAACCCATAGTCAAATTTTAAATAAATGATAACAATATTAGAAGTGTTAAAGTTTAAAATCATATGATGCCACGCAGGGCCAAACCACCAACAATTTAAGAAAGTATTAAGAAAACTATTGAAAACATAGCCCCCAAGGCTTGAACTTATTTCAAAATCCTACAAACCATCAGAAAAAGCTAATTGTTTCCTCCCAACCTCTTGGAGAGTATGATTTTCACCCATTCCTCATTAAGGAATTGGAACAGGTCACTATTATCTTCTTCCACTGTCGGTTTCTTCCCAGAGAATTTTTCTTGCATAGTACACAGAGTAACAACTGAGTAATGCATCACTTTAAGGGTGAACTTGCTGGTATCCTGTAGATGGATGTTTATGCTAACCACCTCCATTTTCATGTTGTTAATCATACAATCAAGCTCCATAATTTTGTATTTAAATGTACCAACAACACCCCCCAAGCCAATGCTGGTAGAGGCAACCACCGAAGGATGGATTTCCTCAATGATCACATTCTAATGAGTATCTTTCAGGGGGGAAGGGGGAGGGGTAGAGCTAGGGTTGTTCTGAGAAGGGCTCTTGACAGGGGGTGGGGGCATATCCCACATCAGACTATCAAGTACACAATAAGAGGATCTGTTCTCTGACTCTTTTCACTATTGTCCTCCAACTCCTTAGAATTAGCAGCATTAGTTTTTTTCATTTTTCCTTGGTAAGCCAATTAGAGCAGCGGTGGGTTTCAGTATAATCCACCTCAGAGTCCACAATATACACCAATCTCTTGGTCTTTTTTAGGGTTCTAGAATCCTCTACGCAACTTTTATCTCTTTTCTTCCTAGATAGGGGAATCCTCTCTGCAATCCTCAGACCTAAAAGGGTTATCAACACAGTGATTGCGTCTCGAGATGCAGGGGGCATAAGACTCCACTCATGAGTGGACCCTAATGGAGAGGGAGCATTATTCTGTAACAAAACCTAAGAAGAGATATTAAGGGGAGGAAAATAAGCTAGATGGAACTTATAAAGCCTAAACATGAGGCCCTGATGCAAAATAGTAAAGTTTTTGCTAGCATTCCTTGCCTCGATAATAGACACAATATTGCTCTCCATGGAGTGAAGTAGAAAAAAGGGAATGAAGATATGATCTTTATGGTGCAAGTGGTTAAGAAAGGGAAGGTGGTAGAAATAGTAAAAAGTAAATTTTCCTTCCAAATTGAAATACTTCATAATAAAAGAACACACCTTAGGCCATATGTAAGGTAAGTCCTCTCTACTAAATCCTCCCCGCTTCTTCATCGGTTGTTCCTTAGGAGCACAAAAAATCTGGTTGATACTTTCTTGATCAGGTGTGTGAATATGTTTTTTCCCATTTGTGATCATGAATTGGCAAGCCCATGGGCTTTCCAATAACCTCCTCGTTGATCTCAAAAGATATCCCATTCACCGTCATCCTTCTCTCATTCCAAGATGAGATGAATTTCCAAGAGACAAGTTTGTCATGACTCATCATAATTTCTATAAAGGTGAGGATGCCACCATCTTTACAATAAAACATAACATTGGGATTAGTAAGGAATTCATAAAAAATCTTGTTAGGTTAAATCCATATCTTATCCCCTCCCATGGTGTTCATTTCAAACAACAAAGGGCATCCAAAAAGGTGACTAGAAAACCCCACAGTGGACAAGTTAAGGAAAGACAAAAACATGTGAAGCAAAGGGCATAGATAAATTTTGTTTTTCCTATAATGAGTGCATTTAATCCTTTCCCTACCAAAAGTAGCAACCAACATGTACAAAGTCACAAAAAATAGAAAGATCGTCCCTCCAAGACTCGTCAAATCCCATGTAATCAATACTCTTCATTAAGCTGCCGAAATCCATGCTTTTACAAATATTCCACCATAAGTAATGATGAGTCATCCTTGTCATCTTACATGTGTAGATATAAATTCACAAAGAGAAGTTATCCACCCTTCCCAATAACAAATCTCACTGGCAACCATAATAGAAAATATGATTAAGGATGAAAGCAAAATTTGAAAAAACTCTAGTGGGCCCAAAGGCTCCAAAATTCAAGAAATTTTCGTTCATCTCAAATATTAGGATTGACATTCTCCTCATGCCATAAGAGGTGTTGAGTATGTTCTAGGATCTGATTGGCAAAAATCCAACATCTTAGACCATCCAACCTCAAACCAACAATAGCAAGGGAGTCCGCTGCTGGGTTCCCCTCTCTATAGGTGTGTATAATCTTGGTCTCATCAAAATTAGAGATAAGACACTTGATGTCCTACAAGATGTCATCCACTTTCCACCCAGCCTTCACCTTTTCATTGACATCATCAATGATAATATTAGAATCTCCTTTGATAAAAAGGATTATGAGGCCCATAGAGAAAGAAAAATTGAGACCCCAAAGGAGGGCCAGTCCTTTAGCTTGGTTGTTTGTGTGGTCGAGGAGGGGGCCAAAAAATACCACTCTAACCCACCCACAATAGGTTCTTAGGACACCCCCACCCGCCTAATCACCATGCATAGAAATGCTGTCAAAATTGAGTTTGACCCAATTGGGGGGGGGGGGGGGGAACCTCTTGGTGGTACACTTGGATAAGAGTTTAGAGTTATCGAATCTATCAAACCCATTATAGAGGTTCCATGTTCTGGCCAACCTTGCATCAACTTAATTGGGGGATGTATTAGGGGTCTTCCAATGTGAAGATGAGACATTCTCAAGAAGAAGTTTTAGGAAAAAGTTGAGAGTAACATCAGGTGCCACCTCCAAATCCCTAAAAGTCCTGTTATTTTCCAGATACGCCAACACATATTGGGGGGATCTAACACCAAAGAAGTTGAATGAGGGGGTGCAAAGAGGGACAATGCCAATCCAAAAATTCTTGAATATCAGAATTGATGGCCTATTACACATTGGGCTTACCAAAGACTTGCTACTAGATGTGGGATGCATAATCACAATGTAGAAACAAGTGGTTAATGTTTTCCTCTTCTTTCTTACAAATAATACACCTATTAGCAAGGTTGAACCCCATTTTGGTTAAGTTATTCCAAGCCAAGAATTTTCCATGCATAAAAGTCCACTTGAAAAAATGAGTTTAGGAATGAGGTGGGAATTCTAAACATTCTTCCATTCCAAAGGGTTGTCCAATTCCCTTATAAGGAGATTGTAAGAAGATTTAACCGAGAAGTTACCCGATTGAGTAGGTGTCTAGATAATATGGTCAGAGATGTTATACATAGGGATTCTAATGCAATGCGACATATTCATCAGCTCATGGGTGAGATTTCTTAGATCTGGTATTTTAGCCACAATAGGAATCAAGTCTTTCCATTTTCCCTGCTCCATGTAATTAGTAACTCTTCCACCCAGAAGAGGCAATAGAAAATATTTTAGGGGGGAGAACCTCCCAGCCTCTAGAGATAAATCTTGCACCCATTTGTCTTCCAAAAATATGATATCTTTGCCATTGCCCATCTGCCAATACACTCCAGAGGAAAGGAGGGTTTTGCACTTAAGGATGTTATTCTAAATTTTGGATCCTTGGGGTAGGTTCTTGGTCAAGAAAAGATTCTTAAAGAAATTTCTAATAAGGTACTTATCTTCCATTATTTTGCACCAGTCATCAGCTCCCAAGACCAACCTCTAGGTGATCTTAGACATAAGAGACTTATTTAGATTGGTCACTTTCTAAAGTCCGAGACCTCCCAAAATTTTGGGAGTGCAAAGTCTATCCCAACTGACCAGAGAGAGCCTCTTTTTCTCCTTGGTGCCAGACCATAAGAAGGTACACTTAATTTTCTCTAGTTTGTTCACCATTGCAACCAAGATTCTAAATAGAGACAAGAAGTAAATTGGGATCTCCTAGAAGGAAGCAGTAAGTGACTGAAGCTTCCCAACACTACTAAGGATCTTATCTTTCCACCTTGTGAGTTTCTTTTGAGTACATTCTAATCTATAGAGTTCCAGAAATAAGAGATCTTAGACATAAGAGATCTTAGGAATATAAATGAATAGTTTGATTAGTTAATACAATGGATGGATAAATAAATTATGTTAAACACAAAGTAAGATTTAGGGGAAATGATCTAGTACTCGAGTGCCTTTCAATGGTTGTGATAGCAACTGATTTAATACCCACGCTTGTTGATTTAATATATAATATTTTTGACAACATCGCACATATAATTGTGACTTTAAAGTTATTATTGCTGATGACAATTACCCATAATTGAATGAAATGTATCCCTTAGTTCTAAAAAATAATTAATCATGAAATGTATGTCTTAGTTCTAAAAAGATGGCAATAATGTATCCCTTAGTAATAGGGGAATAACACTTATTGCAGTTCACTAGATTTTGTTAATTAAAATCCCACTAAAAAATCATCTAGTGAGCTAACAACTAGTAATTAGATCAATTGGGCAACTATATTTGTACCAATACTGCAGAATTTGTGCATAAGTATTGAGTCATTTGCACAAATCTTTGTAGTTGTTAAAGTGAATGATAATGAGGTAGTAGGCAATATGTTTCAACGACACTTTGAAATGACCGGTTTTTGACTCTTGTGCACATAACGAATCCCACAACATTCATCTTTACTACCTGGAAGCAAAAACAATATCTATAAGCAATTAAGTTGCAACAAAGGAAACTTAAAAAAATCATCAAAATCCAATGTACCTTTTAGGAGCTTAGGGTGCACAAAGTTAGGTTTAATGGCTCTTGGTGCACTTCTCTTGATTTCCTTATACTAAAATTTTATGTTTCTTTTAATTTTAGAGAACATTTCTAGTATAACTTATGTAGAAAAAATTAAGAGATTTTTTTCATACATAAAAGGTCAATTGTAAGTATTCATGACGAACACTAACAACTTTGGAATTAAACTACAAATATATAATATTCAAATATTGAATTAAATCAACAAACATTATCACATCTTTCGTTTTTAGATGAAAACACTTGGATCACATAGATATCTGTCTCCATCTTTTATATAACTAATTACAACAAGATAAATAGCTATATATTTATATTTTCCATTTGTTTTTTATACTAGACAAATTGAATATAGCATCTTCTATAAATTATAGTGCGTCTAGTAAACTTTTTATGAGACTGATATGTGACATGTCCTCCAATATCAATTAAGCTGACGGAGACTGAAACTCTAGCCAAACAATTTCTAAAGATTTCTACAGCAAGAAACTCTAGCCAATCAATTTCTCAAATTTAAGGCATGTAATTCCGGTCAAAACCTACGGTTCCTCTCACAGTGAAATGCATGAAAAGTATTCCTGGTTTTATTCAGCCCAGAAAACAAAAGACAAGAGTGAGAGTGAGACAATTTCATTGCAGTGGTCTGTCTGTGCTGCACGGAATTGAATGGTCTTGTCATTACCCAACTTTATTGGGTATCTGCAATTTCTGGCATCACTCAAATGGGCATTGTAGATAAGAGTGTCGCTTTCAAGCATGACACCTCACTCTTCCATCTTTATAAATTATTGGATGTTAGAGCAATTGAAGAATTCAGATTCCTTCTCTCGTGTACATCAAACTACGAACTGAAACCTGAAATTTATTTCTGACAATGAAATTGGCCGAGCTTTTGGGCAATGGATTTTTGACTCTTGTCTATGGCACCAATAATTATTGTTACAATTCAGTAGAAGAAGTCAAATTTATGGCGGAGTTCAAAAATGACTTATGATAAGATCATTAGTTTTCTACAATTTATCATAATTAGTATTATTGTTTCTGATTTTAGATTGTGTTCGATTTTTTGCATAATATTTTAGAGCACATTTTGTGATCTATCATTTTTGTTCTCCTTGAACTTCCTATCATCCGTCATCACACAATATAATTTTAAAAGTTGATGAAAAAAATCGAACACAATCTAAAACCAGAGGCAACAATACTAACTAAAATCATTTTGTTGAAAGCCCTTCCTACTTTGAATTACTTCAATAAAAGCTTATAGTGAATGTGGTCCTTTTTAGTGGAAAAGCACTATTAGTTGTTATAGCTAATTTCATAGCTATCATGTTTTAACTTTGTAGTTTTTGAGTCAAACTCATTGATCCATGTTTCATGAGTAGTGGTTCACAAGAACCCATCTCTTGTGAGATAAAACACTTAACACTCATTGCATCTAGTTGATGCTCATAGAGGTGAAGCATTGAGCCTTCCTAGTAGAGTTTTCTCCAAGGTTAAGCCTACTTAGCTTGCTACCTCATTTGTAAAACCTTCAACAAGTGTAATGCCTTATGAACCATTCATTATAGAGTGCCTTTACAGGGATTGTCTCTATTTTTTGACTGATTTCATAATCATACATCATGCATACTCCCTATGTTTCAGGAAATGTCAACCTATCATTCTTCCTTACATTTTGTAGATGATCATATTTGTTAATCTATTTTCCTTCAATTATCTATCAAGATGACATGATTGTATGGATGTCATGTAGAGTTTCATTATACAATGATATAATTTCAACCACCGTGAAATAATTGCAATAATTTTATAATTTTTTTGTCTAACCCCACTGATTCCAAATATACTGCATATGATTTCAATGTCATGTACTCCATGTCTTTATAGAGTGATATAATTGTATAGAATATCAAATAAATATTCAATTTTGTAGTTTTTTTCCTCAAATCCCCTTTTATATTCATTGGACCTTTTTATATCCACACACATCTTGTGCACATGCTCATCTACATAGGGTTATATATATATATATATATATATATATATATATATATATATATATATATATATATATATATATATATATATATATATATATATATATATATATA
Source organism: Chamaecyparis obtusa (assembly GCA_027943335.1). Lineage (NCBI taxonomy): Eukaryota > Viridiplantae > Streptophyta > Pinopsida > Cupressales > Cupressaceae > Chamaecyparis > Chamaecyparis obtusa. The sequence goes on along the minus strand of BSBK01002288.1, from coordinate 743,056 downwards.
TATATATATATATATATATATATATATATATAAATATCATCTTAAAATGGAAGCACTTCCATGGTAAGAGTGTTTAGCCCTTCGAGTAAGTGGTTTGGTGTTATGTCGAACGCCTTGAATGGATATTTGACTTGGATTTGGCTTTTCCCCCTATTCTACCCTATTTTTCCACTTCTTCTAGCACTTTCCTGGCAATCTGGATTATGAACCTGAAGTTTCTGACCCTAAGGTCAAAGTCGACCTTATGGGGTTAAGGTCGACCTCAACCCTGACCAAGTCAGGGTCAACCTCGACCTTGACCCTAGGTTCCAGGATCTTCGAGGTTTTCCTTCGATTGCGGGATTTCATCAAAAATTTGTCTTTTCCCTCTTCGGGGCCACTATTTCTTGGATTAAGTGTCGAATTCTCAAATTAATATTTGAGGTGGACCTTTCTCGATATTTGTATAAGAATCCTAATTTATTATTGGAGATTAGCCTTTCTTGAATTTTGTGCCTAATACTCAAATTAACTTTGGGGTTGGCCTTACCTTGAATTTGTAACAAGGCTCTTAAATAATTATTTTATGTATTTATTAAGGGTGGTCCCCTCCTAGAGTTTTGTGTCAAGACTTTAATTTAATTTCCTTTCCATGTGCACCTCTCTAGAGTTTTGTGCCATGGACCCTCAATTATTGTTTTCTACGAGGCCCCTCTTGTGCCCTAGATCACTATAAAAGGGAGCCTTCCTCTTTCATTTTCACATCTCATTCTCACCAAGCAATCTCTCAAGCTCTCAAGTGCAAGCAAGCAAGAAGATCAAGCATTCAAGCATCCAATTCATCAAGGAGATCCATTATTAGCCATTGAAGGATTCAAGCTCTACGGAGCTCTCTTGTTGAAGATTCATCCATTTTCTATTCAAGGCTTTTCCAAGTTCAAGATCTATTTAAGATTGGTGTTGAAGATCTAAAGACAATTGATTGGAGACATCCTACATTTGATTCTAAATTTATCCATTCTTGTGGATTCAAGGATTCGAATCCTCCACAAGGGTTTCAACTCAAGGAAGGTGAATTGTTCCATTTACTTTGTTTATTCCAACAATTTCAATTCAATTTCAAGGATAATTCTTAAATTGGGGTTTGACTGAGGCAAACCCCCCCAAACAAACAACCAAAAACTCTCTTTTTTTTTTAGGTACAGGTGCAGAACTTTGGATCTGAGAGTAGATTTGGATACCTTTTTCAGTGAACTTCCAGGATCTGTGAACAGAATTTGAATCGGACTTCAGAATAAAAATGTCAACCTTGACCTAGTCAGGGACAACCTTGACCCTGACCTAGTCAGGGACAACCTCGACTTTGACCTGATTCAAATCTTGGAAAAATATTTCTGGGTTTTGTAGATCTTGCAGTTTCAGTTGAAGAGCATGTGAATCAACTATTTTTGAGATCATTTGATAGGGTTTTCAGATGATTTTTTTTCGGAGGTAAGTACCTTTATTTCTTAATTTCAATATTAGTCATCTATATTTACTTTCTATATCAATACAATTTCATGTAAGTGTAAAATATTGGCTTTGGGGTTTCTTTTATGTGCAAACCATTGTTCTAGGACCCCATACACTGTTTTATCCTTTACATTTTGGTGAACCCGTCTGCGACAACTCTTTCTTTTATGGTGTTAGATCTCCCTTTGTATTCTCTTGTGTGTTCACCTTCACTCTACATTTTGGTGAACCCATTTTATGAATCCTCTTTCTTTTGTGGAATTACATGCTCTATTGTGTTTGATTTCCTTTTCAAATTTCATTTGAATGCATTTGGATATATCTAGATCTATTTGTTATCATGTTGCACAAGTTGTTTCAAACATTTTCCAAAACTTTTGGGATTACACAACATCCTCCTCTTACCTTACCATTGCATGGCATTATACCTAGCAAGACTTCATCTAGTGCATGTGATGTTGCTTTACCTTATAAGGATATATTAGAGAACAAAGATGACCTTAATCTATATCTCCATCACATTTCTCTTTATGGAGATGAGTTGAGGATTGATGGTAATTCTTCTCCTAATAGATGTCCTTCTTCCCCCCCTAGGGATCAAGCTTTAGTGAATTATGGAGACCCTACAATGTGCTTTATTAATAGGGATGATAATCCTCCTATTTGCGCAGAACCCTTGGATAAAGACATTGATTTATCCCCTCCTCATGAAGAATCTTTGATACAAGAGGGTGATTTATTAATGGATGACATATTCATACATGGTGATAACTCTTTTTCTAAAACACACTCCCCTTATGCGGACATTTTAGTGAAAGAAGATGATATTAGAGATGCTTTACCTCCATTTGAGATTCCTTCTAGTGATGAGGCATTAATGGAGAATGATATGAATTCCCTTAATGCTCTCCCTTTTAGTGATGATCCTATGGAGAATCAATATCTTACCTCATCTTCTCTTAGGATTTCCTCTTTTCTTCCTTTTGGTGAGTCTATTTGTAGTGTTGAGACAACTAATATGGTTTATCCTAAACCCTTGTTGACTATCAAAGGTTGTCCCCACATTACTATCAAAGGTAAACCCATGGAGTCTTTTAATGATCAAGATTCGATAGCTCACACATATCGTACAAGGAATAACCTTCAACCTAATCCGGTGGTTTCTACTTCTTTGCCACCTTCTCAACCTATTCTTCCTCCTCCATCCCATCTTCCTAGCAAGGAGTATGATTTGATAACTCAATTGCAAAATACTCCTGCCAAGATTTCTTTATGGGAGCTTCTTCAAACTTCACCTCCCTACTATGAAGCCTTGCAAAAAGCTCTAGCAACTCTTCCTACTCCACCTCTTAATCAAGAGAACATTAATAACTTCTTACAATGCATGCATGCTACCCCGGGTCCTCCTGACATTATTTTTACTCAAAAAGATTTACCTTCTAAAGAAGTTCAAAATCAATATGATGCTCTTACGGTTGCAGTTTCTATCAATAAAAGTATCATTCGTAGGACCTTGATTGATATCAGATCTGGGCTTAATATTTGTAGCATGGACATGCTCAAAGCAATTAACGCCGATCTTTCAACTATTCAACCTGATAATGTTCCTATATGTGGCTTTGATAACATTTCTAAGAACACTTTAGGAATCATTACTTTACCTATCAAAGTAGGTCCAGCCATCCTGAATACTCCTTTACATGTTATGCCTGGACCTCTCAATTATAACCTTCTTTTGGGTCGATCTTGGTTGCATGAGATGCATGTCGTTCCTTCTACCCTTCACCATAAAGTCAAGTTTATACATAACAACATGATCTATACACTTCATGAGGATGATGCGCCTAATCCTTGTCTTAATATTCAAACTCAAACTACTCCTATTCCTAATAGCAATCCTTCTTTCTCTAATGCTATTTCTGGTGATGATTGGGGAACCTTGGATTTTACTCCTACCTTTATGGGAGAATATAAGGTTAATGATCTTGATTTTATGAAGAAACAAAGAGAATTTGAACAATGAGTTTTTACTTCTAAACCCCTTTGTAATAACTTTGTCATTGCTTCCACCCACAATGAATCTATCAAACCTACTAATGCTGACATAGTGCCTACTAAAGTTCCATTGACTTCTTCTGATATGGCTTCTTGTTATGGTCCTAGTTATCACTTTCTAGTTAAACAAGGATTTAATGGTCAAGGATGTGGTAAGCATAAATAGGGAATTCAAATGCCTTTACACACTGGGGGGCATGAGCATTCTTATGGATTGGGATTTAATCCTCAACAAAAAATCAATGTTAATAACATCTCAAATAACACTTCAAAACATGATGAACCTATGAAGGAATTTGACCAAGAAGTTCTTTTGCCTAAACTCCTTCATGCTAATATGATTACTAGACCTAAATGCAAAAAGAAATGTAGTTCATACTTGAAGACTCTTCCTTTTTGTTTATATCATAGATTTCATGATCACTCTACTAATGAATGTCATGCTTTACATTATAAGATTAGGTAGCTCATTGATAGTAAGGTTATTTATATAGCATGTGGCAGTGAGTTGTATTTCAATCCTATTTTCTCTAAATAACATTTATGTTCCTATTATGGAGCTCCACATTATGTAAACAATGTTAGCCTAATTCTTGGGGGCTCATTGTCTTACATAGTGTTGTGACCAATATAATAGGTCCCTTTCCATCCTTGTTCCTATACTTGGGGGGCAAGGATGTCATTTCCTTCATTTCTGTCTTTCCGGGATTCACCTCTTTCCTTGGTTAAGAAATATCTATCTATTATGTGATATCCAATCATAAATGAAAATTTTGGTTTGCATTAAGGATCTTTGTCCTTGATCACAACCTCTTTCATTGTTTGACATTGGGTTTCCATGGTGGATAAATCTCTCACCATGGAAGCTGAACAGTGCGCTATCCCTCACAAGGGTTGCTTTTTGACTTCTTGCATGATATCTCTTTGCATTCATCCCTTCCATGGCCTCATAGGAGTTGTGACCTTCTTGGCTTGGACTGGGTGTTGTCTGTGGATATTGTCTTGATGTTGAAGAGGGCTTTATCCTTGATCTTTTCTTTCCTTAACATGTCAAAATAGTATGTTTTTGCCATATTAAGGAGGGGGGCATATATATGGCCTCGCTCGTTTTATATTATATATATTTGTTCTAACCTTTTGTTTTACAGCATGCTAAATCTCGGAAGGTAACGCACATAGGTTGCTAAATCCTGAAGGGACATGCATTTCCAATATCAAATATGCTAAATCTTGGAAGGTAATGCACATAAGTTGCTAAATCCTGAAAAGATACGCACCAATATGCTAAATCTTCCGAGGGTAATGCACATAAGTTGCTAAATCTTGAGGAGACACACATTTCATATTCATGGTGATATAAGAAGGTGGATCCATGGGTACTTTATAAAAGCCATCAGAAGACGCACTACATACATGCACAAAGCTGCCAGAAGGTGCACAACTTTATGGGGTGACTATCAAGTGTTTTCTTGGTGGGCCATCCTATCCTTTTGTGGTTCACAGTGAGATACACACATCTTACTAGGTGAGCTAGCCACTCCTCTCTTCCATTTTCTATCTTTTTCTACTGATGTCTCTCTTATTACAATTTTGGAGTTGACAAACACTCGAGTCCTGGGGGCTTGAGGATTCCTTTGTCCCTTTGATTGCAATAAGATTATCTTTTTCTTTATGATCTCCTTTACCAAGAGTTTGCATCGAGTCCATACTCTTGCTAAAGTGGGGGCTTAATGTATCGTCTTAAAATGGAAGCACTTCCATGGTAAGAGCGTTTAGCCCTCCGAATAAGTGGTTTGGGGTCATGTCGAATGCCTTGAATGGATATTCGACTTGGATTTGGATTTTCCCCCTGTTCTACCCCATTTTTCCACTTCTAGCACTTTCCTGGAAATTTGGATTATGAACCTGAGGTTTTTGACCCTAAGGTCAAAGTTGACCTTATGGGGTTAAGGTTGACCTCGACCCTGACCTAGTTAGGGTCGACCTCGAGCTTGACCCTAGGTTCCAGGATCTTTGGGGTTTTCCTCTGGTTGTGGGATTTCATAAAAAAATTGTCTTTTCCCTCTTCGGGGCCACTATTTCTTGGATTAAGTGTCGAATTCTCAAATTAATATTTGAGGTGGACCTTTCTCGATATTTGTATAAGAATCCTAATTTATTATTGGAGATTAGCCTTTCTCGAGTTTTGTGCCTAATACTCAAATTAACTTTGGGGTTGGCCTTACCTTGAATTTTGTAACAAGGCTCTTAAATAATTATTTTATGTATTTATTAAGGGTGGTCCCCTCCTAGAGTTTTGTGTCAAGACTTTAATTTAATTTCTTTTCCATGTGCACCTCTCTAGAGTTTTGTGCCATGGGCCCTTAATTATTGTTTTCTACGAGGCCCCTCTTGTGCCCTAGATCACTATAAAAGGGAGCCTTCCTCTCTCATTTTCACATCTCATTCTCACCAAGTAATCTCTCAAGCTCTCAAGTGCAAGCAAGAAAGAAGATCAAGCATTCAAGCATCCAATTCATCAAGGAGATCCATTAGTAGCCATTGAAGGATTCAAGCTCTACGAAGCTCTCTTGTTGAAGATTCATCAATTTTCTATTCAAGGCTTTTCCAAGTTCAAGATCTATTTAAGATTGGTGTTGAAGATCTAAAGACAATTGATTGGAGACATCCTGCATTTGATTCTACATTTATCCATTCTTGTGGATTCAAGGATTCAAATCCTCCATAAGGGTTTCAACTCAAGGAAGGTGAATTGTTCCATTTACTTTGTTTATTCCAACAATTTCAATTCAATTTCAAGGTTAATTCTTAAATTGGGGTTTGATTGAGGCAAACCCCCCCATACAAACAACCAAAAACTCTCTTTTTCTTGTAGGTACAGGTGCAGAACTTTGGATTTGAGAGTAGATTTGGATACCTTTTTTGACGAACTTCTGGGATCTGCGAACAGAATTTGAATCGGACTTCAGAATAAAAATGTTGACCTTGACCTAGTTAGGGACAACCTTGACCCTGACCTAGTTAGGGACAACCTTGACTTTGACCTGATTCAAATCTCAAAAAAATATTTCTGGGTTTTGTAGATCTCGTAGTTTCAATTCAAAATTGCAAGAATCAACTATTTTTGAGATCGTTTGATAGGGTTTTTAGCCAATTTTTTTTCGGAGGTAAGTACCTTTATTTCTTAATTTCAATATTAGTCATCTATATTTACTTTCTATATCAATACAATTTCATGTAAGTGTAAAATATTGGCTTTGGGGTGAGGCTTTTATGTGCAAACCATTGTTCTAGGACCCCATACACTATTTTATCTATTACAATATATATATATATATATATATATATATATATATATATATATATATATATATATATATATATATATATATATATATATATATATATATATATATATATATATATATATATATATATATATATATATATATATATATATATATATATATATATATATATAAGTTTTAAAGTATTTTAGACCATGCATGTTTATGTTTTTGTTATTAACAAATATATTTATACTTTAATTACAAGAAATACAAGTTATACTTTTCATTCAAGAAAAGTCTCATTTCCTCACATAAAACCAAACTCAATCAAGGCAAGGTAGAAATGAAATACAAATGGCAACAATAATATGAAATGATCAATTCTTTCCCACATATATTCAAAATTCAAAATTTATTTTGTCATCTGTGTGTGAAATTTGATCCCGCAAGCTGCAATCACAAACACTTCAATAGATCATTAGATGCATGGTTAGTCAAATGATATAAGATAAATGAACGCATCAAACCATAACAATTTGATCTATTACCTCCTAAATGATGCAAGTATGAGTGCTCTCAAATTTTTCAAGCAATATCAGTGACTTGACTACACAAAGATGGGGGGTTTCTATATGTATGCAAGATTAAATTATATTTTTGTATTTTTTATGATGCAAATAGGATATGAGAAAATAAGAAAACTAAATGAAATCTATGCTATAATGATATGCAAATAACTAAGCAAGAATATGTAAACTCTCAAATTAATGAATTGATGCGCAATAGCTCCTCAAAACCTAACAATGTTATCAAAATTACGCATTTTGAATGAGAAGAAGAGTCCTCCTTTTATATAAAGCCTAATAGAAATTGACAGTAGATATTGATTCAGATGAACGATCAAGATTAATCCAAAGCTGAGTTAAAGCATACTTTTTGAGTTGATTTGAGGAAATAATAGATAAAATATATTGATTTAATCTTTTATGCTCAAGTTAACATCTTTTTTTCTTTTATTTGATTTAATAAATTATGCAACTGAAACTTTCCTTGTTTAATCAACTTTGTTTTTTATCCATCTTTTTCCTTGTTTTTATCAATTTTAAAGATAATCCAGTGTTTTTGTCAATTTTGAGGATTTATCTTAATTTTTAAATATTTAAATCAAATTAATTCCTTTTTTATGTGTAAATGGAAAATCGGTTCAATTTAATTAATGTTCTAGGACATTTAATTAAATTAATTGATGAGAATTGGTTTAGTTGCCAAATTATGTTGATGTTTAGGAATTAACTGATTTAAATGATTTTGCAACTTTGATGATTAGATCAGATTGAAAGAAATTGAATTTCCTTTTGGGTTAGGACTTTTTTGATTATGATGAATAATTGAGATTAGGGGCCCATGGTTTAGGAGACCAATTTTGGGTGATTACATTTGCCTCTCTTTGAATTGATGTGTAGGCAATGCATTGATTCAAAGAACATCTGATATTGAAGCATATAATAGTTTGATATGAAGCGCTGACACTATTCCTAAGAAAGAGAAACTGACTCCAAGCTTGATTGAACGAAGATTGATTGATGATTCAAAAGATATTGATTCTAAACTTGATTGGACTAGAATTGATAAAACCAACTTCGAGCTTGATGGAATGAAGATCGATTGATGATAAGATCAGAATATCCAACTTGATGTGGTGCGATGAAACCGAATATAGATGTTTGATGATTGATAGAGATAATTGACTTGATATGGGTCTTGATGAAGCCAATTACCAGATTAAGAAGACAATATCAGATTGATATAGATCCTAATGAACCTGATATGCCCCTAGAGATTTGATTGTGTTGCAATAAATCAGATGTCTATCTAAGTGACTTGATGTGAAGCAATGAAATTACTGATTTAGAAGGATCAAAGAACCTCAACTTGATATGGATTCTGATGAAGTTAAGATGCCCCTAGTGATGAGGTCTTGTTTGATTGATTAGATTTGATAGCTTGATTGTTGAAGAAGATTTGGAAAAATTTCTTGATTTGCATATTGATCTTTGATTAATGATCATGGACTGATGATGTATTGATTATGCCCCCTCAGGACTCAAATCAGAATACGATGAGGTAACATTGTGGTTTCAAGCAATTCGATTGATAAAAAGCATCTTATTTTGATTAGAAATAATGTTGAAAAGATTTGATCTAATTTGGATTGAGTTGCATACGTTTAGGAAGGCATTCTGCACTTGATTGGGGTCTCATTGACCAAGTTTAATCAAGTTTGACCATGAGTTGGTCATGGTTAACCAAATATTTTGAGCACATAGATTGGATTGAGATAAGACTAGAATTAATTTTGGGTTCATTTCGCATTGTGATGAGTGATTGCACAAGTGGTCAACTACATTTGACCAGAAATTTGTTTTGAGAATTTAGCAAGTCAGATTACATCAAATTTTGATTTTGATCTTGAAAATGAATTTAGGGTCTTCAAAGTAGGTAGGGGTGTAATTTATAAGTCCATCAGAGCACTTCCAAAATCAGGTCAAATTTGATATAAAAGGGGTCAAAAGATTAACATCTCAAGCATGAAATGTCGTGTCAATATACGGGTAATTGATCATGTCATAAAAAGCTCCGTAGTTAAGTACTCGTGATAGCATAATGAACGCATTAACATGAATTTTTAGTTTAGAAGCTCTCCTCACAAAATATGCATAATTTCAAGAAACGATATTACCTTGTTAAAAACATCTTGAATGCAAATTCTACCATGAATGCAACCTAGGACTTAGTCACTAATATTTAATATGCTCTTTTTCATCACTGAACATTTGGGACATAGAATGTTGATACAACCCTCACTGGTAACACAATAATGATGATATGAATATGACATAGTCAGATTAAGTATTAGAAGTAGACATAAGAACCAAGGCACAAAGAGCTAGGATGACCTGAATGTCATTTCCTTTTAATATTGAAAGCAAATCATAAACACCAGGGCATAAATTGCCAAGATGACCTAAATATCTCTTGCATACAAACACACCAAACAAGATAGAGATCCTTCAATTCCTATGCAATAGTGATTGTTCTATCTGCAATGACCCTTTATCATTCATAACCTAGGACATAGTTTAACATTGTATACCTGCAGTGACCTATACATTCACATCCTTGGGTAGATATTGAGATTGCAATAGTAATAAGAAATCACTTATTAACAGACAAGGATAAGTTTGAATCTCACTAAAGCGTTCAAATAAAGAGGGTCGAGGTATATGCGGCATTCCAATCGTGATGGAGGCTCTTACCATAGACACCCAATTTATGTGATACTTTCAAATCATTGGAACTAATCCTAAAAACATAAAACCAATAAAAAATATTATGCCCCAAGTCCTCACTTCTCTAAATCAAGATAGACATCATCGAGTCACTCATGGGGTATAATAGTTGAAAATCCAATTGTAACAGACATCATACAAAGAATTTTTTAGCATATCTCAAATAGTTTTAGTTATTGTTTTCATGTCATAGTTATGATTGTTTGTGTTGTCTTGTGTGTTTATGATGTCAGTGGAAAAACCCTTCAGTGGTTAAGAGACAAGGAAATGACTCAGATTGGACGAGCAGTAACTGACATAAGGATGACTTGGTTGAAATTCTAGGACATTGCCTCCTATTACAGTTTGATTGCCCCAAGACTAAGACATTGATCAGTTTCAAGCCATGAAGGTTCTAGGAAGAACCAAAGATGTCGCAAAGTGACCGAAGGATATGCATAAGCTAAAGATGGATGTGAAAGAAAATCAATAAAGGAGGAAATGACAACACACAAAAGCATGAAGCTAAACGGAAGCAACCAAAATATGCATTGATAGATGGAGTTTTGAAGTACAAGAGGCACCTGTTTACCAGATTTTCACCACTTGGAAAAGATTCTTTTTTTTGCTACCAAGGCACCTATTTCTAGGTTTTCACCAAGGCACTTTTTTCTTCTTTTCAATTTTTTGCTCTTTTCTTTTTTTTTTTTTGTTTTGGTTTTGAGCTTTTTGATTTTTTTTTTCAATTCATCAAGGCACCTGTTTACTAGGTTTTCACCTAGATGATCATTTTTTTAGGACTTTATATGTTGTATTTGGCTTTTTTATGCTTTTCACTATTTTTGTGATATTTTTTTTCAAGATTTTTTGCAATTTTTAGATATTTTTTAGGACTTTTTGTAATTTTTAGATATTTAAAGATTACCAGTTCTCAAGCAAGATCACATTGGTTTTCCCCCAATGTATAGAAAGGTATAGGAAATCATAGAGGAATGAGAAAGATGATGGATCCAAGGTAGATAAGAAAGATGATGGATGAAGTGAGTGAATGCAATCCTCAAGGAGAATCTCTTCAAGAATCCCCAAGCCAAGGAAAAAGATATCGCAATGTAAGAAAATGGTGCAATGCCAAATAACATATAGGATAATGACCTGATGTCATGAAAGTAGGTGCGGTCCAAAAGAGTGGACATGTCAAGAGGCTTCTGAGAACCTATTCTGCATTTTGCATTCTTAATTTTGATCAGGATGAAGGGGTCAATTTGGATAAGATATGGATAGGATAACACGATAAGACAAAGGGGTCAAAATTCAAAATTTATTTTGTCAACAACAACATATCAATTTATTCATTTTCCACATTCGAATGATTTTATAATAGGGAAGACCTAGTGTCATTTTCATTACTAATGCTCCTTTGTTTTCTATGAACATCATTTGAACAATTTAGAGTTTAGGAACGTGACCTCCACACATTCCTAATTGAATAGTACTTATTTAGGTTGGTACACCCTTGTTTCAATTCCATCTTATACACAATTGATATGTTCTACAAAAATTAACTATTAAATTCATGTTTTCATTTAAACCAAAATATTATTAATATATATGTACTCGGTGTATAAAATATATAGAGGCATATAAATTAGGCCCTATATAATATTTTAGTCACTTGCTACAAATCAAAGGATCCAAATTTGTGAAAAAAAAACATTATCCTTTTTTAATCATATTATATTTACACCTTTCTCTCATCCATCCTATATTCTGACCATGATTTTCAACCACGTGTGCGTCCACACACACACACACAATACTACAAATGTAAGATTGCAACTTTAAAAACAATAAATTTTTCATTGTTTATCTCACAATTCTATCTTTCTCTTCTTCATATGTATGTATGCATGTGGTATGTGTGCCAAGATGGTGAACAAAAAGAGGGTCAAAAGAAGCCACATTTTTTTAATAGTTTATTTTAAATCAACTAAATATGAACTTAGAGGAGCAATTTGAGACTCGTGCACTCAAAATTTAAGGATACGAAAATAACACATATTGTAATATTTTGAAACTAGTTTCTAAACTACTAAAGTTTTTCAAAAATAAATAAGATTAAGAGGGTAAAATCCTTCTTGCACACATAAGCATACCTATTTTTCAACAAAACATAACACAATGTTTTTTGTGTGGTTCAAAAATTATAGTTGTATTTAGTATTTCAAAAAAGCATTTGGTAAAAAGATAGTTAAGAGTGAGTACTAGAAGTTGTCTATTCTTTTGCAATTTTTTTAAATGATTTTAAATGTGACTGCATCCTAAAAATATGATACATGTTCATGCAAGTCAAATAAAATGTAGAAAAATAATCTAAAATGTAATTTAAACAATAAAATTGTAAAGAATGAAGTGTAGAATAATAATATATAATTTATTTTAAATTTGGATAAGTAGGTACAAAGTTAAAATAATGGCACACATATGCCTCTAAGAACTATGAAAACATTGATAAAATAAATTATATTTATTAATTATATGTTAATGTTGTTCTATGAAAGATCATAAGATATGTGAATTAACGTGATAATTTTACAAATATCCACTTGATAACATATAAACCCAATGATGAAGAAGTTGAGAAACCATATTGCAAGAAGAAAACATGTTGAAAGTAGGGAAATGAAGCTCTCGAGCCTCAACCCTATCATCCACGCCCAAGTACAACACTTAATGTATATGTGTTAGTAACATGTACATCTAATTTGAATTTTAAACATGCATGCAGTTATAATTCAAAAACCACATACGTGGTTTTTAAACCATACACCTGTACATTATTTTTTTTATATATAACCTCAACCATATATTGTCAACCATAAACCCTCAACCATATAACCTAAATCCTAAACCATTTAACCACAACCCTAGAAACTATATCCCTCAATCCTGATCCCTTCAAGGTGTTAATTATAAATCATTAATCCTAGGTCGTAGATAAGGTATAAATGATAAGTTACATAAACCCTAAACCATTTACCATAAATCATCAAACCTCTCTCTCTCTCTCTCTCTCTCTCTCTCTCTCTCTCTCTCTCTCCACACCTCCCTCTCTCTTTATTACATACCTCTCCCTTGTTAGATTCATTGAAATGTTGTCAACATTGGTTGTCATTGATGTCAAAACCTTCATAATGACAACTTGGCGGTATCGGTTTCTTGTTGGTAGTTTCAATTGTGTACCTATTGGCTATTGGTGAAGTATCAAAAGTTTCAATTATATACATGACAAGTTTAGTATGCGTAGTTTTGGTACTTCATGGCAGGTGTACTTGGTTCCACTCAAGGATTACATGTTTTGGTACAGTTGTACGCTTTTTGTGTTTGGTGTTTCATGAAGTTTTTTCTATCAGTATTTGTTGACTTCTATGCTTGTAGTGTTGCTTTAGGTGTTTTTGATATCTAGACATTCTTGTAGTTCCTCAAATGGATCTTGGTATCATATTGTGGACAGGGTGTATCTAGTTTCATCTATTAGTTTGTTCAGATGTTTTGTTGATCAAGACATGGTCTTCGTTGTCATGTTCTAATGGTTCCACACTTTGACTACATTTTGGTGAATGTAATATGCATTGTATAAATATTAAGTGCAACCTACATTCGGGTCCTGTGGTAGCATGTTGTAAAGTTTTCTTAAGTGTTTCCTAGATTTAGGATTAGTGGTAATACATTAATACTTGATTGTAATATATTTTTTATTTGAGGCCAAAATACTCTTTTGGTGTGGTTGATATATGTATGATCATATATCTATATAAATAAAGAAAACCTTTTGTATCCGAAGTATGGAATGAGAAGTGTAAGAGCAAGTGAATGAATATGCAAGATGGAGACAGGGAGATGAAGGTGATATAGTGTGAGTTTGTTTCGGTATATCAAGAAGTGGTGTGAAAGAAATTGGGTGGTACAAAAGAAGGCCTTATCTACTGTAAAGTAGAAGATCAGTGTATGCTGGAAAAGGGTCTATATCAGATCTCTGTTGTCAGTGATCTGTGTGCTATCAATTGGAACTATTTCATGCATAGTTAGATGCAAATATATCATTTCATATTTTATCAGTAAACATATCTTGTATTGGAAGTTAGCCATATTCATATTTTAGGGTAGTTATCCAAAATGATAGTGAGACCACCTGTAGGTAGCCCTTGTAGAAATAGCCTTAACCTGTGTTCATTTCATGGAATTAGATTCTCTGTGGTTTTTTATAGTTTGGATTTCCATGTAAACTTTGGTGTTCATTCTGTTGATGGTTTTGTGCTTTCTTGGTTATATCAGTTTTAAGTTTCAAGTGCTTACTTGTAGAACTAAAGTTAACATATATATTTATGCTTTGAATGGTTTATGAGTTTACCAATTCAATAGATGTTTTTGAATTTGTTTATGAATAATTGATTTACCCCCCTTCTCAGTTATCCAGCCTGTTCAACAAATGGTATTAGAGCTTGGTCCCTTGTAGATAGAGCTTAACCACTTGAGGGTGATCTTGGTTTCTTGAACAAATGGAAGGAGGATACTATGCTAATGAAGATTGGAAGATCATGATGAGTGATATTGAGAGTATTGAATCAAAGAATGAGGAGTTGAAAGACAACTTGAAGAAAATGAATGCATGTATAAGTAAGATGAAGGATCAAATCTAGAATTTTAAAGAAAGGAATAAGGAAGTTAGTCAAGAATTGAAGGAAACAAAAGAAAAGGTGGAAAAATTAGAGAAGATGTTGAATGACAAGGAAAATGCTGTAGAATTAAGTAGAGATGGGTTAAATCATAAAATGAAAGGCATTAGTAGGATCGGAGAAGAAATGGAGATTGTAATAGAGGAATTGAAAAAATCTAAAGATAATCTCAATAATATCATCAAGATGAAGTTAGATGAAAATGATAAGCTCGATCAAGAATTGAAGACGATGAGATTTGAAGTAAAATTATGTGATAGAAATACTATTTTGGATCATTTATTAGCCTTGCAGAAGAATCACAAAGATAAAGAAGGATTAGGGTTTATCGATGAATGTTAAAATAAGAAGGACAAAGGAAAAGAGAAGGTAGTTGAAACTGAGGTGATATCTAAGGTAGTTGGCAAGACCAAAAATGAGAATACATATACAATAAGGCCTTTAGTAAGACAAATAAATGATCAAAGGTACATATATTTCAATAGTTATTGTCACATTTACAAAAAGTTTGGTCATAAGGAATTTAATTGTAAGATGAGAAAATAAAAAAATGTTCAATACTTTAGTTGGCATAAGTTTGGTCATAAAGCAAGTTAATGTATAAGTCAAGTTTAAAATTAGAATAAGAAGAATGGAATGAATAATATCTTTCATGGGAATTGTTATGTGTTCCATAACTATGGTCACAAGGCTAGTCAATACAGATCTAAGGTTCAATCAATGAGATCTTCTTAGAGTAATGTTAATCATTTCAAATGTGGGTAGAATGGTCACTATACTAAATCATGTAGATTTGGAAATGTTTTGGTAAATATTGGAAAAGATAATCATGTTGCAACATCAAGTGAGTCTTAGAAGCATAACAAAGAATGGAGAAAGAAATTTGATAGTGAGAAGAGTTCAGTGGTACTAGATCCTGGTACTAGCTCTACCAACAATTGAGTCGAATGCTTTGGCTTAGGAGGAGTATTAACATGCTAAATCATACACCTCCCTTGCTCCAAAGTGATACTGGTTGTGACTAGATTTTCTCTAGTAGGAATGATAAAGTAATAATGATAACAAATATATCAATTGAGTGATGTGTGAAGTACATTTTGATTGCATCCATGATAATTAATTTTGTTAGGAATATCAATTACGATGGCTTGTGGCTTTAAAGGTAGAATTTTGAAATCATTTGGTACTGTTGCAAGAAGATAAATTTGAGAATTTCTAGAAAGAGCTTGGAGAAATAAGTCTATGAGTGAGTGAGGAATCTAAATTGGTCATTCATAGTGTCAATGCATCTATAAATCCCTGTGCAAAACCAATTAATCTATGTTTCATCCAAAGCATCATTTAATCTGATCCTAGATCAGAAATAAGGACTAGCAATATATACATAGATAAACTCTATGCAGTAAGTCAGAAAACTTAAAACTCATAAGATCAACACATAGGAGAGAAATGAGACCGGATAGTTGTATTATGTATGAGGATTCATGCCTTTGTATACACCTTGCTTCAAGATTCAACCACTCCAATATAACTAAAGACCAGAAGTTTTCCCTTTAATAGAACAATATAAAATCTAATACAGGTCTGTTACACCCTAGACTGAGAACAATTCATTAGTCGGTATTCTAAAACTAAGAAGAGACCAGAAACTAGAACTCTTACTCAGCCAAAAGACCCCTCCTAAATGATCTTTGAAATCCTTATAAAGGACTGCAACAAGCTTGGGATCATTTAGGGAAAAACTAGGGTTTCAAACAACTACAACAACCTGATACAACCAAAAATAAAATCAGATAGGAAAGCTTGAAAACTCGGGAAGGATCATATCAAATCTAATTTATAATATTTGGGTTTCATCATCACAGGCCAACTGTGGTTACAAATAAAAAATATTCTTGTTGTAGACAATAATTTAATGCCAAAACCACTTAGAAACCTCGCGTGTACCAGGGTATGGAAAATAATGACACCCATCATACCCTAGCTGCCAATCTCAAAATATTAGTCCTTTGCATTAAACTGGAACGACACTCCAGGAAAAAAAATTAGATCATGACGAGTACCTAACACCTTATTTATCAATTTTCACCTGTAACCATCCTTGGAACAAAACAAATCTGATTCGGTTCATCATTTCTGGCTTACCGACTTCAATCACAACCGTCAATCACAATCTTTCCTAGCACATCGGGCGGCTCACAAAATTTGACAAAATAGTCAAATAAGCCCTAGAAAAGCTTCCACATCACCATCCCAATGAACAATAAAAAATAGGCACATTGGATCCATCTAGCACCGAGGACCCACTACTTCATTGGCTTTATTAACGAGAGATCGGATGACTGTCACTATCCCACACTAAATATATTTCGTGCACCTTCCATAACGACAACAAGACCACCACTAATTAGCCTTGATCTGCACTGGTCATTACCTTTCACTTTAACCACAGTGAGCCTGCGGCTAGTATCTTCATCATTTTCGCCAATTCACTAGCATTTTTCATCTAACTACCTTCTTACCCATGACCTGGCGACAATAATTTTTTGTAGCTCTTTTCTTCATCACCAGCTCACTAACACTTTTCATCTAATTGCTTGTTCATCTACGAGATGGTGACTAACAATTTTCTATTTAACCTTTTCCTTCATCACTAGCTCACTAATATTTTTTCTTAATCGTTACTTTAACTAGCGAGCTGGCGATAAGCTTTAAACATCACCCTCGCTAGATCAAAACGGTTTAAGACTAACCACCAAACATGTCAGTGATCCAATGATTAACCTTCAACTCAGACAATCACTTACTCGCAGCGGTTAATGCTTGCATTTCTAGACACTAGTGCATTTGAACCACATTTCTGACCAAGCATTAAAATGGTTTTCCTTGGTCGGTTTATAGAAGGAAAATTTTGATTTTTTTTTAATTCATTCCCATGTTGGTCATAATTATGACAACCATGATAGGTCATCATAATTTTGACCAGCACGTCAATATAACTTAAAAAAAACATAGGGATCATTTTATTTTATTTTGTTATATTTCATGCGCGGCAAAGTAGAGGTGAAGGAGGGTCAAAGGAGGGCATCTATCGACACCGCCTACGCATCTAGCCTCGACTCCACCTGTAAGAACCACTCTTCATCAGTAAGTTGACCCCATTTCACCTTTGTGCTGCTACTGCACGCGTTTCATCTGATCTTCACTGGTTTAATACATGATTAATATATATTGTATATTTGGTTTTTTATTCGTATTTCAAATTGTTTTCATTTGTCACGGGTTTGAAACCCTAATCTCTACACTTCTAATGGTGTTCATGCCATCATTAGAAGTGGCATGAACACCATTAGAAGTGGCCCATGAATTGGGGAAAATATGTCGAATGATGCAATAAGAGAACCATGGTTGTTGATAGATTTGAAAGTCTTAGTTGGTTGAAAGTCTCAGTTAGATACCCATCTTAATCAAATTTTTTTAAAAAAACATAGGGATCATTTTATTTTATTTTGTTATATTCCACACGTGACAAAGCAGAGGCGAAGGAGGGTCAAAGGAGGGCATCTGTCGACATTTCCTATGCATCTAGCCTTGACTCCACCTGTAAGCACCACTCTTCATCAGTAAGTTGACCCCATTTCACCTTTGTGTTGCTATTGCACGCGTTTGATTTGATCTTCACTGGTTTAATACATGATTAATATATATTGTATATTTGGTTTTTTATTCATATTTCAAATTGTTTTCATTTGTCACGGGTTTGAAACCCTAATCTCTTAACTTCTACTGGTGTTCGTGCCACCATTAGAAGTGGTGTGAACACCATTAGAAGTGGCCCATGAATTGGGGAAAATATGTCGAATGATGCAATAAGAGAACCATGGTTGTTGATATATTTGAAAGTCTTAGTTGGTTGAAAGTCTCAGTTGGATACCCATCTTAATCAAAATCTCTAAACATTATCAACATATTCCGTAAAGGTTTGCATATGCATGTTTTATAATATATTATATGTAATGAGCAAGAAAAATGACACCATCAATAGGGCCTTTGGAAAATAACACCCCCAATAGGGCCTATAAAAATAAATGTAGTCAAACAAAATGATGTGCACAAAAAAACAATTAGCAATCATAGAGGATGCCATATAAAATAAGACTTTATCATGGAAATGCTTTAGTAATGCTTCAGTTCAATTACAATATTAAAAATAGCATGGCAATGATGTACATCAATCTGAAATATAGAACTTATACAATAAGATCTTTATCAACATCACTGCTTTATGTTTACATTTGGTAGCCATTAAGAAAAAAAAAAGTGAACCCTTCTTTCACATTTGCACTCCAAGTAACCTACTCAAAGGAGTTTCCATCTAAATAGAAGTGCCTACCACTAGTATTGAAAGGCACATGGCATAAGTTATTTGCAAAGAAATGGTAAGCAACAACATATATGTCACTTTTCATATAATAGATCCTCAGACTCATTTCAAGCTCAAAGCTCCCATCCTTATGGATGTATCATGTACTAAATGCCCTACTAACACTACCCATTTCCAAATGATTTGAAACCAATATTTATCAGGTAGTTATTAGAAGAATAGTTTGTTCTCATATCAAAGACATAAAATTTTCATAGAGGTGGTTCTTGTTATACACTAGGTTTGCACCCTTGTTTCAAGCTCTCGTAGTCTTGATAACCTAGTATAACATGGGAATCATCTCCAGGTTGTGGGACCTATGCTAACTGAGATGAGACCTATGTTATACTAGGTTATCAAGACTACGAGAGCTTGAAACAAGGGTGCAAACCTAGTGTATAACAATTTTGGCATGCCCGGTGGGACTACAAAAGAGGTTCATTGTTTGAAGATTATGTTATCTCTAATATATAGATTGCATAATACAAAATTTTAGAAGTTGTTCTATCAAGTATATCTGGCAAATCCACTAATTTCAAAGATCCAGGCCAACCTTGTTTAAGGTTTATGAGAAAGATTGAGACTAGGAGCTCAAAACCTAATAAGTTTTTAGAGTTCCCCTCAAAGAGAAGTCATAAAGGCAGGTCAACTCAAAGAACATCCCTGCAAGGAGAGTTCAATCAACACGACCAGATACCTCAGAAAGGAGACCTTTTCCCTTTCATTCTAGAAGAAGAGGCAAGTCTCTAACCAGAGATCTAGAAGAAGATTCAAGTCTAGCAGCAAATATAGCTCATATAGTTGTTAATCTTTAGATTCCAACTCTTGCAATGGCTAGACAGTTTGCCTTTCCACCATTCAACCAAGGAAGTCCCTTAGTATTTTCTCAACATCATGATGTGCCCTTGGTGGCACTAAAGAGTATACCTGATTTCACAGGTGAAGGGCAGACAACTGCTTTTGAACACATAAGATATGTGACCACCATCTGCAGCATACACAACATAACTCAAGAAGATGTGGCCACAAAATTATTAGCAACCTCTCTAAAAGGTAAGGTTCTTGAATGGTTTAGAAATTTAACTGTTGGTTCTATTACTTCATGGGATGAGTTAGGAGATGCATTAAGTAAACATTTTGAGGATAAATCAAATAACTTGTCTCTGGTTGAGCAGTTAACAACCATTAAGAGAGACCCTCAAGAGCAAATGATAGATTACAATAGTAGATTCCTCAAAACATGGAATAGAATTCTAGTTTCTGTGAGACCATCAGCTGACCATGCTTTCCTATACTACTTGCAAAGCTTGAATGGTCAAATTTTTGTCATGATCCAATTTGTGGGTGGTACTTCTTTACCCCAAGCTTTTGACATAGCTGTCAGGGATGAGAATTGTTTAATCCAAGTAGGCATGATACAAAGAAGGCCACCCATGCCCATTTTTCCTAGCCTTCAACCCATTGCACCTACACAAGTACCCCCATTCACCCCTATTCCCACCATATTAGCACTTCAGGCTAGTACCAGTGGTCAGGAGCCAACAGCTAGTTTCTCTCAAGAGCTACAAGAAATAAAGAATAGCCAACAGAGCAGTCAACAAGAGATGACAAATTTGTTGCAGACCTTGACTAAAGAGGTCACAAATCTAAATAAGCAAGGTCAAGGAATCAGACCACCATTTCAGCCACAAGGCCAAGGTCCTAATCAACAATATCAAAATCAAGGACAACCTTATCAACAAAATAGGCCACCATACCAAGGAGGGTATCAAGGACAAAGACAAAGTTTTAATTAGAGACCATTTCAACCATATAACCTTGCACCTCTCAATTATGCAAATCTGGTTAGGGATATGGTTCCTAGTCAAAATAATATGGCTATGGATAATGAATGGTTTTTTCCTTGTAATTAGCCTCATAATCAGGCTACATGTCAAATGGATGGATGAACCAAGCTCTAATGGTTCAAAATGCCTCACAAGCTCAATCAGAGGCTTCATCCAGTGGGTTAGTCCCTCAAAAAGAGTAACAAGAGAATGAGACTGCTCTCTTTAATTGGGAGAAACCAAACTTCAATGGAGTCAATGATGAGGTTGATTTTGTTTCCTATACAGGAGAAAAAAGGAGAGATCAAGACATGGAGAGAGCAGATTCCAATGCCAAAGCCACCCCATCTGTAGAGCCACTACAGCAGGTTACTCCCATCACACCTAAGGAGGTTCTTGTCATCACAAGCAGAGAAGGCCAACATTCCAAAGAGGTGGAGCCCATCATAGCAAAGGCACAACAAAGAGTACACACTATGACACCTTTCAATATCATAGACAAAATGAAGAAGGTGAATATCACCATGTCCATGTGGGACTCTTTGGCTCTTCCAAGACAACTTGAAATTTTGAAGAAGGCAATGATAGAAGTAGCAACTCCTCAACCTACAAAAGAAGTTGCAAAGCCAGTGTTGGTTAACACTGATCAAGAAAAGGAGGCTCCAAGTAGCAACTCCAAGGCTAATGCCATGCAAGGTAGGAATGCAAAACCACCTCCCTTTTATGTATCTCTAATTATTGGAAAATCACTAGTACATAATTGTATGGTAGATAGTGGAGCTACTAGCATTGTAATGCCCAAGAAGGTGGCTGATCAATTAGGACTAAAATATGAACCCTTTCAAAAGAAGGTTACACAACTTGATGGATCCTCAGTCAATACTATAGGTGTGGCCAAGGATACCAGTATAATCTTACATGCTAGTCCTAATTTCTCCATCCTCCTTGATATATATATCATAGATCTCCTTGCATTATTTGCTATGTCTTTCAAGGGAGTTTACAACCAAGATAGGAGGGTACCTATCTTCTGACTGGTCTCACATGTTATTTCATACAAGGTATGGGACCAAGGTCACCATTAAGTCATAACCATTGGTAGTATACCATATAGAATCTTATGTGTCCAATACCATCAATGCAAATTGCCCCATATTTGACGATAGTGACTTCCAAACCATTAGTGAAGAAAGCACAAAGATAGAAAGTATCCCTGATATTTTACTAGATGAAACAGCTTCAGAGGCCCAAGAAAATATTGTTTGGGATTTTGGTTTGGGAAGTTATTTGATACAAGAAAGTGGAGTCATAGAACCAAGCCTTCTCAAAGAAGACACTGATTCAGAAGATCAGAACAATCAGGTTTGGGAACTATTGTTTGACGGGGCTAGAAGTAGACATGGTTTTGGTGGTGGTGCTATGTTAGTGTCCCCAAAAGGAGAAAGGTATTACACTACCTTTAGATTTAGTTTCTCCTGCACTAGCAATACTGCAAAGTATGAAAGTCTAGTCAATGGGCTAGAATGGGCTAGAAAAAGAGGGCTTAAGGCCTTAAAAGTTTATGGTGATAGTGAGTTGGTTGTCAGCCAATTTAGAGGGATAAGAGCAACCAAGAATGAAACTTTGAGAGAATACAAGAATAGAGTTTGGGATGCAATTGAAGATTTTTGTGCTTTCAATATTGTTGCTATCCCTAGAAAACTAAATCAAAATGCAGATAGGTTAGCTGCTGTTGGATCTTAGTATGACATTCCAAATAGCATTTCAAAAGAAATAGATCAACAACATGTCAAAGTGATTTTCAGACCCTCTATTCCTGATAATGATGTCAATTGGCAAGTGTTTGACAATGATGAACAAATTCTACAATTCTTGTTTGAAGAAGATGTTTTTTCAGAGCATAATCAAGATAGGCTATCATAAAACTATGGTGATCAGGTAATGCAACTGAAGTCCAATAAGATGCCTAGAGGTCTTATTACCTTAGAGACTATCTTCAACAAGGATGATGAATTTAAGAGAAGAAAAGTTGGCCTGGTAGTTCAACAAGAACATTGTGTTGAATTAGAGTTGGAGCCAGGTAAGAGCTTACAATTTGGGAAAGTAAACACTGAATTGGAAAAGCAAGCTTATACCCAATTATTCAAAGAATTTAGTGATGTTTTTGCATGGCAGTATGAAGACCTTAAAGGTTTTGACCCTACTCTTACTCAACACACTATTGAGTTAGAACCTAATGCCAAACCAGTGAGGCAAAAGAAAAGGCCTGTTAATCCCAAACTTGAGCCACTTATGCATAAAGAAGTACTCAAACTAATAGAAAGTGGTATCATCTACCCCATCAAGCATACTAATTGGGTTTCCAACCTTGTTCCTATCAGGAAGAAGAATGGGGAGTTGAGGTTATGTGTTGACTTCAGGGATCTTAACAGGGCCTCTCTAAAAGACTGCCATCCATTACCCTCTATGGAACAAATCTTACAATGTGTCTCTGGATCTGAGAGATTTTCATTATTGGATGGCTATTCAGGATACAATCAGATCTTAGTGAATGAAGAGGATCAATATAAAACTGCATTTACAACCAAGTGGGGAACCATGGCTTATCAAAAGATGCCCTTTGATTTGTCAAATGCAGGTGCTACTTTTCAAAAGGCAATGGATATGGCCTTTAAGAGCCTAATGTACAAGTTTGTGTTGGTCTACTTGGATGACATAACTGTCTATTATAAACATGCAGTAGATCACATCAAACATTTGAGGAAGATTTTTGAAAGGTGCAGAGAGTTTGGGATATCTCTTAATCCCAAGAAATGTGTGTTCGCAATTCATGAAGGAAAATTGTTGGGATATGTAGTATCCAAAGAAGTGATCACAGTAGATCCTGAGAGAATTGCAGCTATCCTAGAGCTACCATTGCCACATCACAAGAATAGTCTCCAATCTTTCATAGGAAAGATTAATTTTGTTAGGAGGTTCTTGGCTAACATTACAGATTTGCTCAAGCCTTTGACAACCATGTTAAAGCAGAGTTCAGATTTTAGTTGGACCAAGGAAGGGAAAGTTAGTTTCCAAGCTATCAAAGAGGCCTTAACAGAAGCTCCTGCTCTCCTCAACCCAAATTTCAGTAAGGATTTCATCCTTTATGCTTATCGGGGTCATGATGCTATATCTGCAATGTTGACTCAAGAAAATTCAGAGGGATTGGAGCAGCCTATTGCTTTCTTTAGCAAAGGTTTAGAAGAGTATGAACAGAGATACTCTTTTGTAGAGAAACATGTACTTTCTATGGTGAAGAGCCTTAAAAAATTTAGATATTTATTGACCCATAGAAAGGTACATTTAAAAGTTACTCATCCAAGTGTCAAAGAATTTTTTCTTTCCAAGGACCTAAATGAGAAAAGAGCTGGTTGGATCACCAAGGTGATGGAATATGACATAGATATTCAAACTACCAAGCTGGTTAGAGGAAGAGGTCTTTGTGAACATTTGGCAGGGGATGAAAGTTCAAAGAAATCAGAGCAAATAGATGCATCTCTGGTGGTGCATTCTATAGAAGAACAAGCCAAGGCAACAAGCTGGTTGCCTAATATGATCAATTACTTGAAGACATGACAATGTCCTACAGGCCTAGACTCAGCAAAAAGAAGGTATTATAGGTTACAATCTGTTCCTTTTGTGCTGATAAATGAAGTTCTTTTCAGAAAGGATCACAGTGGTGTCCTTTTAAGATGCATAGATTAAGAAAAGATAGCTGATATCCTATTTGAGTTTCATGATGGACCTTCTAGGGTTCATTTCTCTCCTAGGACTACTGCTTTTAGAATCATGAGGGCTGGATACTATTGGCCATCTATCTTCAAGGATAGTCATGAGTATGTGAGGAAATGCATCAAGTGTGCCATGTTTACAAGAAAAGAAAGGCTTGTAGCCTTGCCCTTACAGCCAGTTAGAATAGAGCAACCTTTCATGAAATGGGGTATAGACTTCATTGGTATGATCAATCCTCCATCTAGTGCAGGCCATAAATGGATAATCACTGCAACAGATTACTTCACCAGATGGACAGAAGGAATTGCTTTAAAGGAATCAAATGAGAGTGCTTTCTTAAGTTTTTATGATGATATAATTCACATATTTGGCACTCTTGATTCCATCATTTCAGATAACATGGGAATCATCTCCAGGTTTCAAGCTCTCGTAGTCTTGGTAACCTAGTATAACATGGGAATCATCTCTAGGTTGTGGGACCTATGCTAACTGAGATGAGACCTCCAAGTTCTAGGCTAGTTCCTCTTGGATAATCACCTTAATTTTCTTCTAGACATGAAAGTAAAACTTGAGGGGAAAAGGGATAGGAAGATTACTTGAAAGGGAAATGACTTGAAAACAAACTACCTACTAGGTGATACACCGAAATTAGGGTATGAATTGCAGCATAGAGGGATAGAATCAATGAAAGGCTTAGGTCTAGTAGGTCACAACTTACTGAATAGGCTTGCATAAGTGTTTCATAAGAGGGCCTGAACATAAGACACAACCTATGACTTGCAAGTAGACATTCACTTCTGCAACTCGGTGTAGGATTGAGACAAGACTGTTAGGGGGGGCTGAAGTATACCCACAAAAACATCTAAATTAGATCAAACACAATAAAACACACAATTACAGAAAGTAAGAGGGATCAAGAACCCTAAGTTGTCACTAAAAACATGCATAGACTTCAATTCATTAAGAGATGATCCAAACAAGGAAGCATAGGGACATGAAGAATTGTCACAAAATACCTCTGCAATATTTGAATTATCAATGAAATATTTATAACTGTATAAGCCAGAGGGTAGAAATGATACCACAGATGACCCTTAAGAAAACTAAAATTCTTTTACAATTGTCCAACTCTGAGCTGAAAAGCTCCAAAAAAACAATATATACATCTCTAAACAAGCGGGAGAAAAACCTAACTAGGGTTACAAATTTACAATAGAATGACAAACCCTAAATCAATCAAGTCTGATCATAAATGTTACTTCTACAAATATCTCAACCAATCAGATATTCATCTTTGCGTGCCCATCCCCATACTAAAATCAACTTGCGGACAAGAAACCTCAGCTCACCAACCTTCCTGCAACTCGGCCTTGCCATGAAGGCTCTAAATCTAATCATACTTCCCTGGGAACAATACCATTTTAAAAGTTGGCACCAACTCTTTCTAGCATCTCTTGGCATGAAAATGTGGCACAATACCTTGCAACATCGGCCAAAAGTCATCTCCATCCCCCTCTCAACCATAATCATCCTGAGAATTTAATTCTTGAGCTAATCGACGTTGTGCATGGCCGAAAAGAGCAAAACCTTAGCAAAACTTTCACAGGAATTTTGAATTTAAATGCTAACGGCTATCAGGTCATTTTAAAATGTGACCGTCGATCTCCAATGTTTCTTGGTAGATGGACGGCTACGATGCACTTGAAAACAGCTTGAAAACCCATCTCAAAAAGTCAAAGACCATGTCGTCAGCAGCACCCAATAGAAAATAAGCACATCAGAAAAGACCAACACCTCAGAAGTCAAAAGAACCCTGGACCCTGCATCGGACGTCAGTCGCATGATCGCATGGGCTCAAAAGATTCCATGTGATCATGTGACCACCATAGATCTTTCTTCCTTGCCATCTCACCTAAGATACTTGGCCCCACTGACACATCTCCACCTGTTTAATTTAGCAGCTAATGAGGAGTGAGCACATCAGAAACTGAGGACCCACCTAACAAAGCTCGAAGATAAAGAAAGATCAACGGCCGTCACATGATCATGTGCTCTGACACAAAGCCTTGTGGACATACGCCAGCTGTCGATCCTCTGTAGATGTTAGAGCCTCTGACTGCCGAAAGGGTCCGGTCCTACTGACAAGAGATGACTCATTAGCATGTGGACCAATCAGAATATGCCACCTATGCACACCTGGTAGTGGACCCACATGTTTGAAGAGTTACATCACAAAGGATAATCGACGGTTGACGCATAATCTCATGGCTCTGACATAACGCATGAGATCATACGCTAGCCATTGGATCAAAAAGGTGTCATAGGGCCAAGCCCAGGAGACATAAAGGCCAGAAACATTAGAAAAGATTAAGAGTTGAGACTTAGGAAAAATTAAAGCGCGTGGACCTTTTGAGACTTTAGTGGCCGAAAAGGTAATGAAAGAATATAATAGGCCAAAGAGATTTTTAGGGATTTCTGCCTGCAACGGCTAGTTTTATGAATTTTTTAACTTGCAGACCAGAGAGTTAAAAGGATTGTAGAGGCTAGAGGGTTTGCAATGAAGCCATGAAATTTTTAGGGATGCTTGGTAGGGTTAAAAAAGGGACCTGGGGATAGATTTTAGCCAAATTTGTATAGGATAGGAAAATTATGGTAATAGTTCTATTGAACTAATTTAGTTAAATGAGATTAACAATGTGTAGAACAAGACATATAACAGTGAGAGATATCAAGTTAGGTAAATAAAATACTTCTTTCTTAGAAAAAACATGCACAGGATGGCCACAAATCTTGGAAACACAATTCATTCCTAACTTCTCATCAAAAAATGTAAACTAAGTCCAAGAACTTTGTAACTATTTGTGCTGATAATTTTAGTATCTGGGATTACATGGGCTCAATAGAAACTTTTAGTGGGCAGGCCATAAAGTATCTTGTGGTTAATAACATGCACACAACTTGATCATGGCAAGTAGGATTGCTATTTAATATTATGTTGCACATTGATGAACTTTCTATCCCTTAAAGTTATTGAAATTTATTGTACCTTTGTTCTGATTAAAAGAAAATCATAGTCCACAAAGAATACTCGATATTCAAAGGTGGACTCCATAACCCCTTACTTCTAGGACTCCATAACCCACCCATACCAACTTAATTCTAGGAGTCCATAACTCCAAATAGTCTTGAAAAATGATGCCAAACAACAAATTTTCAACTTTATTTAATCATACCCACTCGGGAATCTCCAACCTTCATCGGGAATCCCCAACCAACAACTGGTGCTTGTTAAGTGCACCCTTCACCGTGTTCTCCACCAGGACTGTCAAAACAATATAGAATACATAAGATACAATAGGGCATCTCCCACCAAAACCAAAGTGATCACAGGGGTGGGAGTGATCAACATATGAGGCCATTTGACTTGGAGCCTTATCATACTAAGCCTTTTTATCATATGATGTCCATACCTCATAAGAATCTGAACTTACATCAGTATATGTATATTTATACTTATCATATAATGCACCATTATGTTCACATAAATTCTGATTTTCATATGCATTATAGCTTTGCAAACCAGTCATCTTAGGTGCACAAGGAGATTCAAACATGCATGTGTCATAAATGGGACTAAAAAGAATACACCCATTGTCAAACTTCATGTGAGTCGGGTACAAATATGCATACCTTTGATATTCCTTGGTCAACAAATCTGAAATTTGTTCACAATTTAGTGAACCACTATCTTCATTGACACCTTGTGAGTTCATTCTTATACTGGAAATGCGCTAAAGTAATTGGTTTATCCTAATGATAACATAATATTTAAAAGATTTAGTCATGGGATTTGAGAAATAATCCTAGTGATAGCACATCATAAAACAAAGTATTATCACATTCCATGAGATAACATCTCTTTGAGGCATTCTGTCAAACAATTTATGTGCCTTGTGTATATTTCCACATTTTCCATACATATCTATCAAAGCATTTTCCACTGTAATATCCAACGAAAATCCCCCTTCCATTATGCTTTGATGGATGCCCATACCTTAATGTTCTAACACTCCCATTTTGGCACAGGCTAGTACGATGCTGGAAAAAGTCATGGAGTTTGGATTTACACCTGCTAATTGCATTTCGTTAAAAGTTTCCATGGCCTTCTCAACAGTCATAGCATTCCATGAGACCATATTTCTTTGACCCCTAATTTCTCTGCTACAAAGTTAGACAACAAATTTGTCCTTTCTAGTTTTAACTGCATCATTTACCTTTAGAATATAGAGAGTTGGGGCTCCTCGAAAGTCCAGATCAACTCAATTCATGGTGTTTGGAGTCAAACCATTTATTTAAAAAATAATACTAACACTTTCCATGTTGATTCTGCGCAAACATTGATATCATCTAAAAATTGGTCCTATTTCTAAGTGATCAATGGTTTCACTAATTTTTATAGGGTTCACAGTTCTTTGCATCAAAATGTTCCTAATTTTTACCATTTTAAAGGAATTTTAACATGATTTTAATGTTTTCAAAACATAAAATGTCATTAAAAATTGGGTCAATGATTGGCCAATGATTTTTTCATGAATCTAGATTTTTCAAGGAAAAATTTGGCACTCTAGGATTCAAGATTAATTGGGTATAATCATGATTTTTTATAGAGTATTACTTCTCTAATTATTAGTATGCATGGATTATATGCATTTGTATTGAGATTTCATAGTTAGATAGTTTTTAGTTGGATCCTTCTATTTGATTGGATCCTTTCTAACAATGTCAGCATGATCTACTTAATAAATTAATAGAGCTTTTAGTTGAACCTCTCTTTCCTATTTTGAAGAAGAAAGGGACAAAGGTTTACAAATCACCATCGGTGATACTGATTTGATCCCACAATGTGATGTTACATGTAATCTTAAGCCTCGACTTCCTCCATTTTTGCTTATTCCTCCTGGATTAGCTCTTGATTGACAATTGGGTATCCAAACAATCTTAGCCCAAATGCATGAAATCCACTATACATATCTTCTAATTTTTTGGCACATACATATTACAAACTGAAGAAATGCTATCTCCTCATCATTGCAATAAAAAGGACCATTATTTTTAAAAATACCCTAATTGACAGTGAATGCAAATGCAACCAGAGAAATCTTTAAAAAAGAAGCTTGTTTACATACACATTTAAACCTCTAATACAGTCTAACAAAACATAAATACATCATAATACATAATAAGTAGGACATCAAAAGGGAAGTAAAAAATCTCTTTCCCTAAAGCACCTCTAGGTGCCTTTGGAGTCCTTGGCATGTAGATTTGCAGGATGGAAAATGGATTGAAAAATCTCTCTTTTCACAACCCCTCTCCTTGGAGGAAGTGGATTCATCTTTCTGTGAATCTTTGTAGGATGAGGATGATCCACTGCCACATTCTTCAATTTTTCCTCACAAACTTGATTCTTCTCCATTGCCCTGAACCCACTAAGCTCACCTCTGAATTTTTGAACCAAAAACTAAAGCTTTAACACTAATTTACTCTTGCCTCAAAGACAACTCTGATGCTTTGGCTTTATATAGCCATAAATAACTTCACTCCAAATGAAACCCACTAATTGGGCTTCACTAATCATGGTTTCTTTTCTTATTCAACTCAAGTTAGATTGAGGTTACATGCTTATCGTTTGATTTGGTCAAACACTTTAAGTGCATCCACTAGGCTTCCGCACCTGTCATACATGTTTATAAGCCTATTCTGAAATCTTGTAGAAAATGTAAATTGCCTGGGAACGATGAAAGAGTGAAAGTTTTTTGTTTGTGAAAGGAAATTCTTGAGAAAACATACATTCTTTATGTTCATTGTTTTAATCATGTTTATCTCATTGTTCACTACATAGTTTCTCATTTTCTTGATGTCATCAATACATTGTTGATCTTCATTGGGTATGGTAATCACTATTTTTAAAACTTCAAATCTCTTTAAGGTATCTTCTTTGACATGCATCTTTGATATTACTATTTTGATCTTTTGCTTCCTATTCTTTTTTACTTCACATTCCATCTCACTATCGTTCCAATTCAAATTTTCATTGTACATTATCTTCTCATTGCATTTCTTTTTTTGTCACCGAATTTTCATGATAGAGATGTACTATCCTCTTCTTCTCAAATTGTGTCTATCTATGTCATACATTAACAATATTTTGATCTCCATAATAACACCGAGATCTCTCTTTTATCTTCTCTTCATCACTAGTTTACTATTTTACATCTTTGATCTTACTGTATTTTGATGCACATCATTGTTTTAAGCCTTTCATAGTGCCACTTCTATGAAAATATTAGACATCATTGTCCTTTGTTCTATTATTGCTTATCATTGCCTCATTTTCACCATCTACTTGAACTCTTACTTGCTATGTACAATTTTCCACTATCTCCTAACTATCTTGAGGTGCTCAAGGTTTGCCACCCCTTGACCACTTGTGTTTTGTTGCTATTATGTTACTAGGTTAAAGATGGGGACACCACACTATCTATAGAAGACTGTCATGAAACACTCGTTCTTGTGACTGAGGGGTAAGAGGTGAACTTCTTAGTTTTAGCATAGGTGAAATATGGATCCATATTTTGTCACGTCAAATGAAATACTCATGAAGTCAAACAACCCAAAACTTTGATTCAAGTGCAGCTAGGTGCTTGAGAGTTGAGACAGTAGTCCATTTTGCCCATAATAGTCACTCAAGAGTTTTTTTCCTTTCTCCTTGTCTAAAGATTATTCAATATTCAAGATTTCACAAGGTCCAATTTAGTTGGATGGATTAGTTTGCACTAAAACATAACAAAATCCAATTCCCTCCATTTTCTAATAATCGATGCATTTCAAAATTTTGAATTTGCACCATG
This sequence comes from Chamaecyparis obtusa, assembly GCA_027943335.1. Taxonomy (NCBI): domain Eukaryota; kingdom Viridiplantae; phylum Streptophyta; class Pinopsida; order Cupressales; family Cupressaceae; genus Chamaecyparis; species Chamaecyparis obtusa. Next base: position 711,230 of record BSBK01002288.1, on the reverse strand, counting down.
TTCACCACCTTTGAAAGGATTCTTGTCCCAAGAATCAGTCCTTGCATTTGATGTTTGAGTCTAAACCTATACTTTATGAATATGGTGCCTTGGGGAAGGAATGAAGTCCCCTAAGGTCATTGCCCTTCTCTTGTACCCTGCACAAACCTTGAAAGCATTAGCACCGAAAACCTTATGCATAGTCTCTGATTTTGAATCAGATTGTAGCCTTGCTATTGGTTCTTTTTGCCCATTGTCTATCCACATCTGGACATGGTTGTTTACTAGCTGCCCTTCAATAAGACACTTGACTGTACCTATTTGAACATAGTTCAAATCCCAAAAGTCTGCATTTCTAGGACTATTCAACATTGTCCTAGTCAATCCATGTTTGTATGCTTGTTGCCCATACCAACCTGTATCACCTGCAATATTTCCTTGCTTATGAAGAGGAATAGTATCACCAAAACACATTATTATCTTGTCTTTATCCCTGCAAGTCAGTGGTATTAACTGAAATTTCTCTTTTCCTTTGTGAACAATATGTGTATTAGAGTAGCCATCATGAATTGTCCTTCTCATACATTTCCATGGTCTACCTAATATCATATGCCCACAATTCATAGATATGACATCACACCAAACTTGATCATGATATGGACCAATTGAAAAATTGACAAGAGCCCTCTGACTAACCTTCACATTCAACTCTTGGTTTACCCAAGTGACACTGTAAGGGTTAGGATGTTCTACTAATGCCAATCCCAACTTAGACACCATATCAACTAAAACCAAATTGCTATGTGCCCCTGAATCAATAATTAGAGTACATACCTTGCCTTGGAGCAAACATCTTGATTTAAATATACCTTCTTGTGCCAATGTTGGTAATGGTCCTCCTTTCGTCATGAGAAGAAATTCTCCTATCTCAGGGTTTGCTATTTTACTAATAGATTAAGCATATTAATTAAGTGTACCTACCTCGACTGTACCTATGGGACAATGTACTCCAAAATTGTAGAGAAATTAAGTGTACTCCAAATAGACCACCCTCTACAAAGAACTGATTGGAATCTATTAACCAACCTTCTAACTATCAAATCATTATACTTTCAAATCAATTACCTATCGGTGTATCCCTTGCAAGGGAGAGAAGCCAAACACATAAAGAACATGCACATAAACATGACAACTAAAAAACTTAAATGGAATACACCAAGAAGTACCAAATGATGAATGCTTAATTGTTGTAATGGCAAAGCAATATCAGAACCGTCCATTTCTAGAACTTGATTTTTCTATAGTCCTAATGATTTTTCTTATTTCTTGAACATTATTGACATACTTAAATGGAATACACAATACCTAATGATGAATACTCAATTGTTGTAATGGCAAAGCATCAGAACCATCCATTTCTAAAATTTGATTTTGTATAGTCTTAATTATTTTTCTATAGTCCTAATGATTTTGAAAATTGTTGACAAAGAGTGTTTCTTTTTTTTATTATAGTATAAATGATTTTTCTATAGTCGTAATGATTTTTCTTATTTCTTGTCTTTTGTCCCTTTTTTATTTCCTATGTCTGTGCTTCGTGATAGGATTTTGTCACCTTCTTTTGATGGTATATTTCATTCACTCTATGTGGAATACTATTTTATTTCAGCTTGATATTTCTTTCATTTTTCATATACACAGAGACTACACATGCTGATAAAAAAATGAGCTATTTGATTTAGGTTTACTTTTCATTATTGTAAATGGTTAATATTTCTGATGGTACTCCTTGGTGTATTCCATATAAAAATAATCAGATAAAAATAATAAATGTAGTAATGATGGTGCAGTGCATTATTGATATAGGCTCGATGACTCTTCTCAATGTGCCAAAATGTCAATGTGGTGGTGGGCAGTGTGTGTTGAAGACTTCACAGACACAGAAAAATCTTGGACGATAATTTTGGTACTACCCAAATAGAAAAAAGGTTGCTAATGTGTATATATTTAATGTTTCTAATGTAAATACTATTCATTATATTATAAGAACTAATGTAGACTAGGCATCATAGGGAAATAATGGCTGTGGATACTTTAGTTGGGTTGATGACAACTCATCTGCATCTATCGGCCCATCTCCACTTATCTGCGATGAAGGATTTGAGTGCAAAACGTGTCAGGCTAGGGAAAATGCCGAAATTATATTTTTATGATGCCTTCTATGTATTGTAATCACATATATTTATTGCGACCATATGCGGAGATGAGCTCAGGAATTAGTCTGTTTAGTATTTTGATATTGTAACTAATATTTTAATATGGATATGGCTTAACTTCTCTTTGTCTCAAGTGCACATATATATGGTTTACATCTTTTTTTACAATAATTCTTCATGTTTATGGCTCAGGTGAGCCCCAATCTGCTATCAATCACATGATTTAATGTATAGTGTTTTCTTGGTTATTCCATTTGTTCCTTGATACATCAATTTGACCACACCCACTCCACTTCACATGGATGTCTTTGAAATAAACTCCTAACTCTAATAAACTGACTGTAACTACTAACTAACCTTATAAAACAACAACTAAGAATGATTGCTTGCCAACATCTACTGAATACAAGGTCCTTGAGAGATCAATCAATTGTGATGAGTGGATGAGGATGATGAGATGGGGGAAGTGGAGTTGAATCCTGATGAAAAAAAAGCTCAATCCAGCTACAATTAGGAAGAAGAAGAATATGCTTATCGTTGAACATAGATTGAAGAAGAGTACTATAGAGAGAAGGCCTATAGTACCAAGGAAGTTTGACAAGAATAAGGAATATGGCTTAAACAGAATGGGAAGACATCTTTCTAGCCTGGGCTTGGATCCTTTGACAATTAGCTTGATAACAAATGAAGCAGATGAGAGTTGAGCAATTAGCTTCCAAGAAAAATCTCGTAAATGAACTGTGTATACCCCAATTCCTGTGCCTTCTACGCGTACCTAAATGACATATTTGAAACAACAAGGGTAAATTTAGCCTTACCCTTGTTTCAAATTTATCATTTGGGTACGCATAGAGGGCACATGAATTGGGGTACACATAGTTCATTTATGGGATTTTTCTTAGGACGCTAATTGCTCATCTGTCATCTACATTATTATGAAGCTAATTGCCGAAGGATCTGAGCCCAGGCTAGAAATATGTCTTCCCAAACACATAATAAACATGCACATAAACACGACAACTAAGAAACATAAATGTAGATTTCACAATAGCTAAGAAACATAATTGTAGGCATCATGGTCACAATTTTTTTGGAGACAACGTAATTGAGTTGTATACCCAAGCGATGGAGATCAACTTCTGCACCTCTGATTCCAAGTTGACACTACAGGATCCAAAGACCATAGATAAGGAATAAATTTAGATAGCGGAGGAGGGCCATAATGACCAAAATAATATAGGACAAACCTCAAGTTAAATCAGGCAACTGCAAACATTTTAATAGATTTTTATTATTAAATAATGAAATTTACATATACTAGTGTTCTAAGCCCCCTCATTACATGATTTATTATTGTAAGCCCCCTCTAACTTACGCATCTAGAAAATGAAACTACAACCTATTGGGATTGAGATAAACCTTATACAACGACAACAGCTAGGAAGGATCGCTTGCCAACATCTGTTGAATACATCTGTAGCTCATGAATACAAGGTCCTCCAACAGATGTTGGCAAGCGATCCTTCCTAGCTGCTATTGTTCTATAAGGTTTGTCTCAATCCCAATAGGTTTTAGTTTCATTTTCTAGATGCGTAAGTTAGATGGGGCTTACAATAATAAATCATGTAACGAGGGGGCTTAGAACACTAGTATATGAAAATTTCATTATTTAATAATAAAAATCTATTAAAATGTTTGCAGTTGCCAGCTCATTTAACTTGAGGTTTGTCCTGTATTATTTTTGTTGTTATGGTCCTCCTCCGCTCTCTAAATTTATTCCTTATCTATGGTCTTTGGATCTCACAGTGTCAACTTGGAATCGGAGGTGCAGAAGTTGCTCTCCATTGCTTGGGTATACAAATCAATTACATTGTCTCCAAAAAATTGTGACCATGATGCCTACAATTATGTTTCTCAACTGTTGTGTCCCAGGACCCCTTATGACCCTTTATGACCATTTACGATCCCTAAGAATACATCTTAGAGGTCTTAAAATGTCGTAAAGGGTCATAAGAGGTTCCTAGGAGGGGCAAGATGAGCTTCCACCTTCACGTGGTTGGCCCTGTTAAGTAGAAAATGTTATACTCTTCTCGAAACAAAGAGAAGCTCAATAATTTAAGGTCTCAGTCCATAGACAAATTAAATTAGACTTACTATCCAAATTGGTACATTGATGAGAATCAATGATGGGCTAGAGTTTTTAGATTCTGAGAAGACGTATATGTAGTGGAGGCCAGAAGGGATTTTTGTGGAGATTTTCTAGAGTGGCTATATACATATGAGGGTTTCCAGATTGAGTACCAGTGTAGAGATGATGATTCAGTAACCTACATCTATAAAACTGTCACAAATATCTTTATCTTAGTTTCTATGGTATTGAAAAAAATGAGTGGGTTGGACATTACTGGTGGATCTATTCTCTCTTATCATTCTTCATAGTAAACAGTAAACAACAACGACATAATATTGTTGTGCTTAATTTGATAATATTTTTTTTTAAAAAAAAATATTTAAATTTTCTGTCGCTTTTTTGACAAACAAAGAATAGACATATCGACGAGAGTGCTATATATTCGACATTTAGTCTGATGATCTTTCATCGCAATTTTGACCAACAGTGATCACAGAGATAAATGTTATAACTGACAATTCTTCCATGTTGAAGCAATTATTTTGACGTCGTTGCCGTCGATAATTCAACCACTGTTGATGTCACAATTTTGACAGAGATTTGATGTGTTGTATTATCAACTAAAAAACTCCAATGACCATTATGGTCGATTAGCCAACCAATGGGCATCTAATAATCGACTAAACCTCATTGAAAAACAAGCTAAAATTTACTAGTGAGACATTCAACGAGCTAGCAATAAGGAACAACTTAATTGCAACTTCATTTGGCAAGATGTTAAAAAGGCATTAAAAAGTTATCATCATGGACACGTGTCACCCAGTCTCAATCTTGTGATCATTAACATTCATGCAATTTCCTATATTGGTATTATGCCAACAATTAGATCTTCCCAGATCTAACTGCACATTACTCTTTCCCTTTTTAACCTAGTCGAGGTCCCACCATCGCCATAAGATAACCTAATAACCAATCAGAGATCAGGGCATTTGAAAATGTTCTTCGTCAAAGCCTTTCTCCACCCAATAGAAATATTGATGGGTCACATGCTGATAGACAATGCTTACAATGCTCGGTGAAATATATGGCGATGAAAGAATGAACATTGCATGGGTTTGAAAATAAGACCAACGATCATCGATGAAATGATTGGGAAGGGCTATAGCGATAAAGGAAACAAATCCGTTGAAGACTTAGGGAATACTATCAGGGACTTAGGAACTTTGGGAAAAATTAAAACCTGTGCCCGCTAGGTAAGATATAACAACATGGCCCCGCTTGACAGAAATTAGAACATGTGCAAAAAGGTGACTTAAGTGGGTAGAAAAAGGTAACGAGGAAATAGATTGTGGTAGGGTTTAGAAATTTTGAAACCCTTGGAATATTAATAAGACCTATTTCCTTATACCTGCAGGAGATCATGGAAACCTCAAAGGATTTTTGTAGAACTAAGACCATTTTCATTGGATTTTTGCATTGACAAAAAAATGGGCTAATAGTGGCTCTATCTAGGGATGTATGCCTCTTGTAGGCATATCAAGAATTTCAAATATCTGGGTTAAGAAGACCACCCACTGGACAAAAACTTGCAGGAAAACTACTCAAAAATTAGTAGACCAACTAGGAAAAGGAAGAACATGAAGGAAGCACACAAATGAAAGGGAAATATTTACAAACCTATAGGAAAAAAACATTATTCAGTGGTCCCAGGCCACCAAAAGAAAAATCAAAACCCTCTTCTATCAAAAGTTTGATTCTCATCCACATATGTGATCAGCCACCTGAAAACATCATAAGAAACTTTCTGCCCATATAATTGAACACTCATGGGCTGAAGAATAATACTGTATTTGTATCTACCCATATTTATCCAATCACAATCCTTCTTGCCATCAGATACAAGAAAGTATGGACTACTTCTTATTTCATCCATATGTGGAGTAAAAAGGAAACTATCATCCCATAATGCATCATTATACAAAGTCTAATCATCTTTATTCATTCCCACATATTCACCTGGCTGACTGAAAAATAAAATTTTTGATTCATCCAACTCATAGAAGAAGGAACATACCTGTGGCTAAGATAACTTATCTGAAACAAAATTAAAATCCATATCCACTTCCACACCAAATAATTCAAACTCTTCCTCAAAGAAATTAGTAGGCAACTCATTTACACTTTGGCATGATTCTCCATGATACCTTTCATGATCAAGAGTAGCAACATCAACATCACTAGTTTTCGTTTGATAGATCATCACCTCTTCATGACCAGAAGCATTTGCATATTTTACATCAGAATATTCCTTATTTTCACTATCAAATAGATACATTTCCACATCTGGTGGAATGCCATAATCAATGTCAATCTTTTGATTATAAGAAATTCTTTCCTGAAACATTTCATAAACCGGTTTATACAAATATGAAAGCAATTTGACCTCAACACTTTCATCCAAATCTTCACTTAAACAACTTTTAGTTTCAAATTCATAACTCTCTGAATCAATAAAAGAATTTTGAATCACTAATTCTGACTCTTGATCAGTACTATAAACTGAATATACCTCTGACATAATTTGATCATTTTTATAAACAACAAATGCTTCAAAATCTGAATCATGAAGTTCATTATGGAAATTAGGATGGAAAACATCCTATTGTAAATATGAAATTGAATGCATCAAAATGGACTCACAACAATCAACATGTTTGTCTACCAAGGGATGACAAGTATCACTCATATGATCTTCAACATTATCTCCTTTTCTTGGAACACTTTCACTACCCTACTGCTCTTGAACTTCCATTGCTAAAAATCCACTTACCCCTAGATCATCTCGCCCTTTTTCATCTTGGAGATGATTATACACATTACAAATAATATCAGACTCAGTTATGGTACAAATTCAAAGGCTCAATCTAATTTTTTTTAATCAATTCTATACCAACTAGGTCGTCACATTCATCATGATTTTCATTATTTTCTAGAACCTCTAAGTTAGTACAGGTACTTGTGAGTGTTGTCCTATGAAATTTTATATTTTCAGCACCATGAAGTTTTGGCAAACCAAACCTCTTCATTCTTTCTATATCTGTTGCCAACTGAAAAGCATGATGAAAACTTTATGGTTCCTTGTCCCTTAACAAGAAACACATCTTGTGGTCAAAAGTAGCCAAATAAATGACTAAACACAATGCATCATGGGGCCTACAATTCTTAGGAATCATCCTTAATAATTTCTTGAACCTGAGGTTAAAAGCAATTACTAACTCTTCCTCTTCTATGTGAATATTCACAAGATTGATTAACAAATCATACTCACAAACCAATTCCCCAAAAGACCCATTGAATGATGATTCAAATTCTTTCCATGAACAAATAGAGTGTGGATACAAACATGATAACCATTCCCTAGAATCTCCCACTAGTGACTGCACAAATAGCCTCATGACCACATCCTCATGGTTGATTTCAAAGTCCTCCATCAAGGAAATGAATGCATTCAAATGGCTTTCAACCAATTCCTCTTTCCCCCTACTGAACTTAGGAAAACACCTTCTGGCCTTTGCAGGTATATCATTTGGGTAACTGAGAATGCCCTCAAAATTTAGAGCTAGATAACACTTAAAATTCCTTTTACCTCCCAGCTGAAATGTGGACATGGTTACATTTGAAGACACATAAGGCTAGGAAAATTCAGAATACATTTCTACTTGCTTCTACAAATAACCATAACCTTGGAACTAAACAAACTCAAGCATACATCATCATGCATATTTATCCATAATTAAACTTGATAGAACCTTTCAATATATTTTGCACACACCATCAAGACATAACAACTGCATCTACTCAATAAATTTTTATGCAAAAATCATATCACTTTTGTCCCTCTCTTTAGTTCTAGAATCACTTAGTGGGAACAAAATACTTTTACAACTGATCTCATGAAAAGATACATAAAGATAAAAAATAGATGGAAGTGTTGTGGTTGAAACTCAACCTATTGACTAAAAAACCTGATAGATCTGAAGCTTGCTTCACTAAAATCTTTGTAGAATCACCACCTCCTTGAAGAGGACAAATATTCTAACTGCTGAAAACTCTCTCTATATCCTTTTTTCCATCAACACAAAACTTCATCAGGGCCTTAAAACTATTTATCAGTACTGCACATTCTTCATATTTTTGATTTAATCATGCACTGATCAAATAGAGAACTTCAGATTCGCCACTCACACTTGGTGAGATGATATAATTTTTTTCAAAATATGACTCTATGACCTTCAATGGTCAACTACTAGATAAGATAAATAAGAAGGCCAGGAGCATAACTCAACTTGGAACCTGTGTTATTTAACCAAATTTACAACACTAGAGATATCAAACTAGATTCAACATGACTATTGCATCTCTATTCCCTAGTAGAGTCACCATTTTGTTGGTTCCTAAAAAGGTTTTTACACTCAGAGAGACACCAATATGCCTAAGGTATATTTTAAGGAGGGGTTAGTTCCAAATTGGGGAGATCTATAGGTAACTGAACCAACTATAGGGACAAGACTTCCCTCTGTACTTCTAGCTCTGCAAAACCAAGGTGGGTACACTTAATCTAGCTCTATATTCAATACTTCACAACCTTCTTTGGATTCATATAAAAGATGGGTATGGTGAGAAAATATTAAATGATAACCAGTCATTCATTGATTCTCATGGATTGGTTATGTTTAAATTTGAGGGATATAACCAGACCATATCAGACACATATCACTACAAAAGATACTAATTCATGACCAATGCCTTATCCTCTAGGCAAAATCTCTAAGGCACTGCAAAATACAAAAACCACTACTATTCTTCATCAAAGATCCAAGACATAATCACAATTACCCACACCCACACTACTTACATCAATCCATGTGCAAACCCAATGAATCTATGTTTCATCTAGAGCATCATTTCATCTGATCCTAGAACAAAACTAAGGACTGACAACATATACACAGATAAGCTCTATGCAATAAGTCAAAAAACTTAAAACTCATAAGATCAATACACATGAGAGAAATGAGACCGGATAGTTGTATTATGTATGATGATTCATGCCTCTTTATACACCTTGCTTCAAGATTCAACCACTCCAATATATCTAAAGACCAAAAGTTTTCCCTTTAATACAACAATATAAAATCTAATACATGTCTATTACACCCTAGACTGAGAACAATTCATCAGCCGGTATTCTGAAACCAAGAAGAGACCAAAAGCTAGACCTCTAACTCAACCAAAAGACCCCTCCTAAATGATCTTGGAAATCCTTATAAAGGATTGCAACAAGCTTGGGATCATTTAAGGAAAAACTAGGGTTTCCAACAACTACAACAACTTGATACAACCATAAATAAAAGTAGGTAGGAAAGCCTAAAGACTCAGGAAGGATCACATCAAATCTGACTTACAATATTTGGGTTTCACCATCACAGGCCAATTGCGGTTACAAATAAAAAAGCTTCTTGTTGTAGACATCAATTTAATGCCAGAACCACTTAGCAACCTCGCGTGTACCAGGGTATGGAAAACAATGAAACCCATCATACCCTAGCCACCATTCTCAAATTTTAGTCCTCTGCATTAAACTAGAATGGAACTCCAGGAAAAAAAATTAGATCATGATGGTTACTTAATACCTTATTTATCAATTTTCACCTATAACCATCCTTGGAGCAAAACAAATATGATTTGGTTCATCATTTTGTGCTCACCAACTTCAATCCTGTTGGGAAAATCCTTAAATAATTTCAAAAATATGGCCACAACGGTTAATCACCCAGTTTAACACACAACCGTCAATCACAATCTTTCCCAGCACATCAATGACTCACAAAATTTGACAAAATAGTCAAATAAGCCCTAGAAAAGCTTCCACATCACCATCTTTGCAACCAATAAAAAATAGGCACATCAGATCCATCTGGCATTGAGGACCCACCGCTTCATTAGCTTTATTAACAGGAGATCGGAGAACTGTCGCGATCCCACACTGAATATCTTTCGTGCACCTTCTATAACGGCAACATGACCTTCATTGATTAGCCTTGATCTGTATTGGTTGTTACCTTTCACTTTAACCGCAATGAGCCCACGACTAGTATCTTCTTCATTTTCACCAAGTCACTAGCATTTTTCATCTAACCTCCTTCTTACCCATGACCTGGCAACAAGCAATTTTTGTAACTCTTTTCTTCATCACCAAATCACTATCACTTTTCATCTAATTGATTATTCATCCGCGAGCTGGCGACTAACTATTTTCTCTTTAATCTTTTCCTTCATCACCAACTCGCTAATATTTTGTCTTAACTGTTACTTTAACTGGTGAGCTGATGATAAGATTTAAACACCACCCTCGTTGGATCGTAGCGGTTTAAGACTAACCACCAAACATGTCAATGATTCAATGACTAACCTTCAACGTAGATGATCTCTTACTCACAATGGTTAATGCTTGCATTTCTAGACATTCAATGAGCTAGCGATAAGGAACAACTTAATTGAAACTTCATTTGGTGAGCTAGTGATAAAGGCATTAAATAGTCATAATCATGGACACATGTCACCTGGTTGCAATCCTGCAATCATTAACATTCGAGCAATTTCCTATAGCGATATTACGCCAACCATTAGATCTTCCCAGATCTAACTGCACATTACTCTTTCCATTTTTAACATGGTTGAGGTCCCACCATCGCCATAAGATAACCTAATAACCAATTGGTGATCAGAGCATTTGAAAATGTTCTTTGCCAAAGCCTTTCTCCACTCAATAGAAATATCAGTGGGTCACATGCCGATAGACAATGCTTACAATTGTCGGTGAAATATATAGCGATGAAAGAATGATTATCATGTGGGTTTGAAAAGAAGACCAACGATCACCGATGAAATGATCGGGAAGGGATATAGCGATAAAGAAAGCAAAGCCACTGAAGACTTAGGGAATATTGTCAGGGACTTAGGAACTTTGGGAAAAATTAAAACCTGGGCCTGCTAGGTAAGATATAACAACATGGCCCTGCTTTATAGAAATTAGAACATGTGCAGAAAGGCGACTTAAGTGGGTAGAAAAAGGTAACGAGGAAATAGATTGCAGTAGGGTTTAGAATTTTTGAAATGCTTGGAATGTTAATAAGACCTATTTCCTCATACCTATAAGAGATCATGGCAACTTCAAAGGATTTTTGTAGAACTAAGACCATTTTCACTGGATTTTTGCATTGACAGAAAAATGGGCTAACATGTAGTTTGCCACAATGCTTGATTGAGAAGAATAAAGAAGATGTAGATGCGAGTGTATCTCCTTACTTGATAGAACACTCCTTTTACTTGGCCTTTAATGAGGGAAAGAATCTCTATCTATTGAGAAGAACAACTTAAATTCTTGGGAAGAAGTATAGATCTTGAATGCTTGGATGTATGCCTTGAAATATTGAATGTGAGTGCTTAAGATTAAATGCCAAAATCTTGATCATTATTCTTACCAAAATGAGGAGAGTTAGGATGTTTATATACCTCTCACAGCATATCGTGGGTTAAAAATCAACCAGGCCAACTATAAACCCTAATATCCCACTAAATCATCCATATAGGGCCCTAGTTCCAATTTTAGCCCAAACCTCAGGGAACAAAATGCCTTGAGCATTATGTTCCCAGGAACATAAAACCTTGAGCGTTATGTTCCACCCAATTGGAGCTAAAATTAGGACCAAAGATCTCACATAATTAGAGGATTCCAAATTATAAGGTATAGCTAATTTTGAGTTTGGGTCAAAACATGAAGGTTGTAGCATAGGACCCAAGTGATCAAATAAATTATGTGGTTGGGGGAAAAATAGAGGAGCACACTTAGAAATAAGGGCCTACCTATATTTTAAACAAGATTGAAATAAAAGAGGACCTATATTTGAATTTAGGTGTTCATTAAGCTCCATATGAAGTCCTACTATGAAAACACACTAAGGTGGGTGCTAAATAATCATGAAATTGTACAAGTCAATTAGGTACTTACAATTTATGATAGTACATATCTATCTTCAAGTTATCATCCAAGATTAGTATTTCCTAGTTTTACAAAAAAGTGGCCACTTAAGACCCCTTTTTGGCACCCTATCCCCATACACTTACCTTAGGGTTTTATATCACTACTTGGTCCTTTATCAAATAGTTTCATATAGAAATCTTGATTTTGCATCTAAGATTGATTCTTTCCTGGAAACTTTTCCACATACATATAGATGATATATAGTATGAATACTCCTCTTCATACCTCATCTATAATTTTAGACATCCTATTATATTTTTGTATAATTTAGATTTTATAGTTTTTTCTTTAAGATAGTATAGTAATTCTTGGCAATAGGATTATATATGTCTTCTAGATCCACCTTATCAACACATTTCTATTAGACATTTCTTCCTTATTTATGCTTTGTCACATTTTAGATCTAGATAACACAATTGAGGGCATATCTTTCCTTTGACAAGAAATTCATCTTTCACATTGATTAATTTATTAGATTTTAGAGTCACTTCTTTGAGGGTTTCTAGTGATTCTTTACAACAAGATTATTTATTTCTATAGGATCCACTTCATTAGGAAGTCTACTTACTATACATTTCATATCTATTTGTGGACTTTAACCTTTTTAGATCTTAATAACAGGGTAAGAGTTTGGAGTTGGGGGCCAATTCCGCGGAAGTCAGCGGGGGTAGAAAATTTGGAATACAAAACGGGTGCCCAATTTTTACAAATTGGGCACCCATTTAGGTTCGGGAGCCCGATGCACTTTCAAAAATCGGGTGCCCGTTTAGGATCGGGCACCCAAAGCAAAAGGGGCACCCGATTTGTTCAAACCGGGCACCCAATTTGAACAAATCGGGCGCCCGTTTTGAAAATCTATTTAAAAAAAATAAAATTGAATTCTTGTCATTTTCATCTTCAAGAAAAATGGGATCACATTTAGTACAGTTCGGGTGTCCAGTTTAGCTTCCCCTGTCGACCCCATCTGCCATTTTTTTTGTGTTCCAGGTACGTACTATTCTTTTTTATTATTTTTTTATGATTTTTGTCATTAAAAATTGTAGTTTCAAGTTGTTTTTAATTTAAAAACATAGTTTAATGTTATTTTCAAAATTATTGTATAAATTTAATTATATTTTATCTTTCAACTAGCTCTTTTTTATTTCAATTTACTTTGTAAATTACCGTACTAAAGTAGAAAATTGGTAAAATTTAGGTATACAAAATTACATTACAAAACCCTACGTAGAAAACCAAAACCCTAGGTAATAAAAAAAAATGTAAACCTAGATACAAAATTAAATTATGAAGCCCTAAACTTAGAAAATCAAAATATAAATTTAGAAAACCAAAACATAAATTTAGAAACACACACTCTCTCTCTCTCTTTGTCTCTCCTCTCTACGTACTATTGTTTTTTATTATTTTAGAAAACCAAAACTTAGAAAATCAAAATATAAATTTAGAAAACCAAAACATAAATTTAGTTCAAATCAAAATATAAATTTAGAAACTCTCTCTCTCTCTCCCCCTCTCTCTCCTCTCTCTCTCTCTCTCTCCCTCTCTCTCTCTCTCTCTCTCTCTCTCCTCTCTACGTACTATTGTTTTTTATTATTTTTTATGATTTTTGTCATTAAAAATTGTAGTTTCAAGTTATTTTTAATTTAAAAACATAGTTTAATATTGTTTTCAAAATTATTGTATAAATTTAATTATATTTTATCTTTCAAGTAGTTCTCTTTTATTTCAATTTACTTTGTAAATTACGGTACTAAAGTAGAAAATTGGTAAAATTTAGGTATACAAAATTACATTACAAAACCCTACGTAGAAAACCAAAACCCTAGGTAGTAAAACAAAAATGTAAACCTAGATACAAAATTAAATTACGAAACCCTAAACTTAGAAAATCAAAATATAAATCTCTCTCTCTCTCTCTCTCTCTCTCTCTTAAGTTTTAATTATTTAAGTCATTCAAGTTGTAAGGTAAAATATATTTTATAGTATGTTAATTGCAAATTATCATGTTTTTATATGTACGCAGATTGGAAATATGGATGATTTTCACATTGATGAGCTTATAGGTCAACATGCAACATCACCACCACCACCTCCTCCCCCTTCCTCTCCCCCTCCCCCTCCCCCTCCACCTAGAGAGCTAAGAGATAATATTAGGAGAAATGTAGAGGTGATCATGAGAGATATAAACATTATTAGGAATGATCCCTATCCGTCTATCCAGCTACTATGCCCTGCAGATAGCATGCAAGGCATAGTAAATTTCGTACAGACATTAGACTACGAGATTGATAGTTTTGAGTAATGGAGGGAGAGTATGCGTGTATATTAGGCTAAGGGTACTACTGAGGACCATACAGAGCATGTTGATGCATCACAACCCTCTTCACGTGGAGTGAAGAGGACTGCAGATCAGCTAGATGAGTAGAGTTATATTATGATGACTATTTGGACTTGTGTTATGATGACTTGTTGTCATATTATTTGGACTTGTTTTATATCATGATGACTATTTGAACTTATGTTGGTACTTGAACTTATTTTTACAATAGGACTTTGTTTTGTGATTGTATGTATATATCATGAGTTGATACGATGGACATTATGATACATGTAAATTATTTCAGGACTTGTTATGTTATTTATCTTAATCATGAGTTGTTATTTATATATATATGAGCTTATGGAAAAGAAATCATTTTTAATATCAATTAAAAAATTAAATTTATCAATATATCCTAAAAAAACCATATATCTAACAATGAGATCTATTAATTCATGTGTAATTGAGAAGAACAATATCTAGATACATTATAAGTAATATGAACACTTTCATTAACAATGAGATCTATTAATTCATGTGTAATTGAGAGGAACAATATCTAGATACATTATAAGTAATATGAACACTTTCATTAACTATAAAAAAAACCGTCTATCTAAAAATGAGATCTATTAATACATGTAATTGACAAGAACAATATGGATGAGTACAAACTTTAATATTTAGAACAAAATTAGGTGAATACAAAGTTATGAATTTAACTTAAATATTTAAAACAAAATTTGATGAATAAAAGTGAGTTCATGTGAACTTAAATTACAAAGCCAAAATTGTACGAATACAAGAGTGCATTGTACTACATAAATAGTTCATGTCTATGTTCTTCCAGACATCCTGCATCATAAAAATAAACATGTGTGAAATGTTGGAATTTATAAAAGTTCATTTAAAGTTAATTTTAATTTAAATTTTGAATCTATATCTCTAAATTATAAATTATGACACTTCAAAGAAGACATGTAGAAAACATTTAAAAATATGACAATTGAAAAAAAAAATTACATGTATAAATTTGATTCAACCTAATGTACCATCAACATCCTCTCTTTTCTGTAATGCGTCTATAATAGTTCATGTCTAGATGTTCTTCCAGACATCCTGCATCATTATAATAAACATGTTGAAATGTTAGAATTTATAAAAGTTCATTTAAAGTTAATTTTAATTGAAATTTCAAATCTATATCTTTAAATTATAAATTATGACACTTCAAAGAAGACGTGTAGAAAACATATAAAAATATGACAATTGAACAAAAACTTACATGTATAAATTTGATTCAACCTAATGTACCATAAACATCCTCTCTCTTTTGCAATGCGTCTATAATAGTTCATGTCTAGATGTTCTTCCATACATCTTGCATCATAAAAATAAACATGTTGAAATGTTAGAATTTATACAAGTTCATTTAAAGTTAATTTTAATTTAAATTTCAAATCTATATCTCTAAATTATAAATTATGACACTTCAAAGAAGACATGTAGAAAACATATAAAAATATGACAATTGAACAAAAACTTACATGTATAAATTTGATTCAACCTAATGTACCATCAACATCCTCTCTTTTTTGCAATGCGTCTATGATTGCCTCATGCTCTTCCATTGAAAGTGTCCATAATATTTTATTAGTAGGTCTCCCTTTGTATCTTTCCAATTTGATATTTGTTGCCACTACCAAATGGGAATAGTGCATAATCTTCTTTTCTGATTGGTAGTCTTCAAAAGCTAGTAAACCATTCCTTCTTGTTAGGTATTTGACTAAACATGTACCAACTACCACAATAGACCCAATTGGATACTGAAAATTATCATCATCTACTTGATGACATATCAACTTTTTCTTAGGTTCTACACATTGAGCTAACCAATACTCTGTCTGCTCTTCATTATCCTCAGGTGCAACAACAACATACACATGTCCTGCAAAATAAAATTAAGTACATGCACTATAAATAAAACTTATTTAAATGTTTATAATTCAAATATATATAATCATAAATTATATGACTAACACATACATAAGTAATATATAATTTAAAGTTTTACAATAAATTGCATTAAATTACCAGGTTGTATGAGGTCTGAAATACGATCATAATCTTCTGATGCAAATGCATCATCCAGGTCTTCATTTATTATATCATCTTCATCTTGTCTCTCACTAAGTGTTAAAGATATTTGTTGCCATTCTTCAACCCATTATGTATTCTCGCATTCTTCCCATTCACCCGCAACACAAAATTGACAAAAACATGCAAGCTCCCTAGTCCACATAGTCCAAGTGTTAGAATTAGAACTCCTAAATGAATGCTATTTAGCCGATCCGATGATTGTATTACAATCATATCTTGAAAGGATATTCTTCTCTTCAACTAGCCAAAAAAAATGTCTGATTGTAGAGTTCTGACTTGATCTTGTAGACAAACTTGTTTTACACCATTCAACAATTGTACGTGCATCTTTAAATTTTGATTTTTCCTCAAATTTGAGCTGCTCTCTACAAAGGGCTCTCTTAACACATGCACCGACACCATCATGTTCTCCCTTCCCATGTCCAGCCTCAAAAAAACTCCAGATATGTTGGATATTTATTTTCTTGCGCATCCTACTCAACCAATAAAACATTCTAGCATTCTTGAATTGCCCTATGCAATTATCTGACCATATTAGATGTTGTGTTATATGAATTTCTCTCTCCCTTAAATTTTCATAAAAGGTATTAAAGCAATACTAGACAAACTTTGATGAGTGTAACTTATTATCTCTCATATAGAAATGGTACTCTTTCAATATTTTTCGATCCTCTTCTGTAGTATCAGGTGCATGTCTATAGACAATATGAACAAAAATTGTTACTTGCACTGAATTATAATATTGTGGTTGGATCTCATCTTGTGGTGCAAGCATGTAGTTCTCTGAAAAGTCAACAACTGATAGTATACTACCAATTGGAAATGTATTCTTGCATATGCAAAATTTTTGATCAAGCCATCTAGAATTGTGAGAGTTTCACATATTTAGGTACGACCTTACTCTTGAATTCATTCATAAAAGCATTAACACTAAGTTTTTCAGTTATTAGGTTGCATCATTTTCCAACTTTTCCATCCTTCAATGGATACTCAACAATTTTAAATCTTTGTACATCAACTAATTGTTGTCCAAAATCAAATGAAATATTTTCATGCAAACATTCATCTAACAATGTAAGATTGCCACATACATCACATACACTAGAAATACATGCATTCAAAAGATAAAATTGCTCATTAGGTGGGTTACAAAATAAATTTGATATAAACTCCTTTATAGTTTCAGGTGGTATATGTATGCACCCTAAAATGGTCACCTAGATTTTGGGCCCCATTCTTCAATTTATCAATTTCCTGAATCAATGCTTTGCAATATTTTCAAATCAAATCAATTTCCTTGATCAAATCCTAATTCTATAATTTATTTGATTATGTTCTATGGATTAACCATTTTATCCTAAGTCTTTATTTAATTAAAAGGAATTCCCTCCCCTTTTATTAAATAAAAAGCCCCCACTTTCCTCTTATCCTAAGTTGCACAAATAAAACATTATTCCTATTTTATAAAAAGAAGAAAAGGTCTTTTTGTCTCACATGGGGCACAAAAGTCAACACTTCTTTCTCATTGGAGGAGATTTGTGCACATAGATTTCTCCCACTTTCAAACTCTACCCTTGATCAAATCTTTTGCCTCTTAATCTCCATCGTCCATTATTCTCATTTTCTATAAAAGGAGAGCTCTTTTCTCATTCAAAGGATCCCCACTCTTTATGCTAATGTTGTGATAGAGGTTTTCTTGGTGACTTTGGAGCTTTGAAGATCTGGTTTCATTCTAGTCTCATTCTAATACTTGCATTATAGCTTAGTTTCTTTCATTGCATTCTTAACTTAGTTTCCTTTAAAGTTCTAGCTTAGTTCACATAGCTTAATGAATAGTGGTAAAATGGATTCACCTCTATTCAAATGTAAAATGGGGGAATATGAGAGCTATTCTCAAACCCAAATTCCCAAAGAAGAGATCCAGTTTGATCAACCAAGAGGTTAATACACACTGAATCAATTTATGAAGAATATGGAAAAGAGAAAGAATAACCCTATGTTTCCCTATGGTTGAATTGAAGTCTTTAGTAATTGAAATATAAATACTAACCTCAAATTAGGGAAGATCTAAAAAATGTCAAATTCTGATGTTTGTGTATACTTTTGGGCAATTTTGCAACTTGTTCAGGACTGGAAATGCCGAGACAGAGAAAACTCAGAAATTTTTCTCCAAGATGAGCTCAGGTCGAGTTTGACCCTCATAAAAGGTCAAATACTACATTCTTTATTTGAAGTCCGATTTGAATTCTATTCACAAATCTCAAAATTTTACTGAAAAGGGTATCCAAATTCACTCTCAGATCCAAAATCCTACACATGTACCTACAAGAAAAAGAGGGTTTTTGTTGTTTGTTTGAGGGGTTTGCCTTGGTTAAACCCTAGTTTGGAATCAACCTTAATATTGAAATTGAAATAGGAATGCTACCAAGTAGTAGAAAAGGATCTAACAATGAAGCTATGCAATTCAATAGATATGTAATTGTATTTTAAATGTAAACAAGTATATTGATATGAAAGCTTGAACAAAACAATAAATGTAAATCAAACCTCCATGATTGTATGCTTGGAATCTTCCTTGATAGAAGAATGAAAAGGATCTTGAAGATGAACAAAGGATCTTGAAGGAAGATCACACCATCATGATGGCTAGATCTAGGGTTTAAATGATAAATCTTGAATGCTTGAACCAAATCCATTCAATGACTTGAATGCTTGAATCCTTGATCTTCAATGGAGAACTTGAATGGAGAAGAGGACTTGAATGCTTGAATGGATGCTTTCTTGATCACCTTGAGAGCTTGAGAGTGCTTGAGCATGAAAACATGGAGAGATGTGAATATTGGATGATAAAATGAGAGAGGAAGGCCTCCTTTTATAGTGAACTAGGGCACAATCCTCTAGAGGGGCCACCTTGGAGAATTAAATCCCAATTAGGTCATAACCTTTAGAAAATATACCTAGATTAAATGTAATTAAAGGATTTACCATCCCAAAACCTGAAATGGCCAACCTGGAGGCGGGAAAATAAATATCCCAAAAGCCCGATGCTCGAAAATCAAGGATTCTAGAAATTTGAATAAGGGAGGAAAAATCAAGGTTGGACCTAACCTAGTTAGGTTTTAGCTTGATCTTGACCTAGTCAGGATCAACCTCAAATTTGACCTTGAGCCCAGATTCAGTCAGAACCAGGTCAGGAGGTCTCGAGGATGCCCAGAAACCTAGAAATGATATCAAGATAGGACAGAATGCCAGGGATAGACATAAAATCTTATGATTACTGTGATGAAGGCCAAGAGGACCTATTTCTAAATCCTACCTAGAAAATAGAGCCATGGAAGAGGGAAATTAAGGAGAATCATTGGGATCCTAACCCTAATTTCACCTAAAATGAAGAAATCAAGTGCAGGGAAGAAGTGGAAAGTGGGGAGAAAGCCAAATACATGCAAAGACCTGATCAAGGTGCTTAACATGACCCCAAACCACTTACTCAGAGGGATAAACACTCTTAACATGGAAGTGCTTCCATTTTAAGATGATACATTAAGCCCCCACTTTAACAAGAGTATGGACTTGATGCAAACTCTTGGTAAAGGAGAAGAAAGAGGAGGTCCAAGTGGATTCACAAAGAGATAAAATAACACTTAGCTAAGGACACAAGCCCCCAGACTAAGGATTATAACTCGACATACACGCATGAGGGTCTCAAAACAACAAGGGTTAGTACTAAACAACCCAAATCAATTAGCATAAGAAACCTTGCTAAGAAATATTTCTCATACTAATATCATATTTGGAAGGCTATCATAAAAGAATAAATGATTACATAAGAAAGATAAGAGAAACACTATAAATATCATAGCTTCATGATCCTGTCCTACTAGCATGAAAGCAGAAAAGAGAGAAAAGAGAAAGTGATTACCTTGCCTAGTAAGATGCCCACCTTACCGTGAATCACCCTAGAGGGAGAGCCCAACAGGTTCACCCATAAAATGTGCTTGCAAATGTAAAGCATCTTCTGACGGCTTCTAAAATACCCATAGATCCACCTTCTTGTATCACTATGAATATAAAATACGTGTCTCCTCAGTATTTAGCAACTTATGTGTGTTACCTTCGGAAGATTTAGCATATAAATGTGTGTCTTTTCAAGATTTAGCAACTTATGTGTGTTACCTTCCAAGATTTAGCATATTTGAAACTAGAAATGCGTGTCCCTTCAGGATTTAGCAACTTATGTGCGTTACCTTCAGAGGATTTAGCATATGGAAAAATTTGAAAAATGTGTGTCTCCTCAGGATTTAGCAACTTATGTGCACTACCTTCGGAAGATTTAGCATGTAAAAATAAAAAACTATAGTACAAGGGAGACCCTATATATGCCCCCCTCCTTAATATGGAAAAAAACCTACTATTTTGACATGTTAAGGAAAGGAAATAACAAGGATAAAGCCTTCTTCAGCATCAAGACAATATCCACAAACAACACCTAGCCCAAGCCAAGAATGTCATAGCTCCTATGAGGCCATGAAAGGGACAAATGTAAAGAGATATCATGCAAGAAGTGAAAAGAAAGTAACCCTTATGAGGGATAGCACACTGTTTAGTTTCCAAGGTGAGAGATATATCAACAATGGAAACCCAATGTCAAACAACAAAATAGGTTGTTATCAAGGACAAATATCCTCAATGCAAACCAAAATTTTCATGTATGATTGGCTATCACATAATAGATAAATATTTCTTACCCAAGAAAAGAGGTGAATCCCAGAAAGATAGAAGGAGATGGCATCCTTGCCCCCCAAGTGTAGGAACAAAGATGTAAGAGGATACCTACTTCAAAATGCAAGGAGATATCATGTTTACAATAATGTATACCATATTCTTAGTGAGGGATATTGACCCCTACCTCCAAGAATATAGATAATCGTGAAAAAAATATATCACTCATGGAAAAAGGATCCTCAAAGAAAGAGATCTTATCAACAAGACCCCCACCAAAGAGGAGTGCTTTAAAATAAAATATCATCTTTCAAAAGGTAGGAACAAAGATTCAATCATCAAGCCCCATGCAAAGAAGAGGAAGAGGAATCTTTGTAATGAGGGAAACAACTCTAACACCAAAGCAAGGGTGAGAGTTTATAAAGAACATAATTTGCAACATAGAGAAGAAGTGATGACTTAGGACAACAACTTCTCATATAAGAAGGTTATCCATAGTCAAAACATCTATCAATATGTTGAAATAATATTACAATATAAACAAATACCACTAGGCCAAGGAAAGCAGTTCCCTAAACAAAGAGAAAGAAAGAGGTACCTTGCCCCCCCAGGAATAGAGACAAGGGATACCTTCACAAAACACATGTCTTAGAAAAGATATCTTGAAAGAGAAGAGAGATTCTATGGATGATTAAAACATAATGAAAAACCATAGGAAAGAAAATAGGAGAGAAAGAATACCAATTAAGTCCCAGAAAAAAAAGACCTAATGGATTCTAGGAGACTGGATGAAGATACACCTCTTTCCCCCCAGTCCTGAGACAAGAGGGAAAGATCATCTACATTATATCTAAAGGAGGGGAATCCCCTATATCAAAATTATGAAGGAATTGTAAAACTGCACGAGAGTGAGATATAATTCCTAAAGCAGCTCTTTCTCTAACATATAACTTGAAATGTTTACAATCAGCAGGTAAGTGTTTGTTACTATAATGAAAAGGACATTTATATTTGTATAGAGCATCTATCGGAATAGGTCTAAAGATTTCTTTCTTGGAATTCATTAGCTCAACATATACCTTCTCAGCAATTTCTTGACAAGTATTAGGGTTATCTAAGATAGGTGTGGGGAGAGGAAGACAATGTTTAGCATCACCTACCCTAACTTGAGATTTTGAACACCCAACACCATACATATTCAATTTAGGGGGTATATGAACTAGAAACCTAATACCATGCTCATTAACTCCTAGCCCTAAACCTTTATAACCTTGTTTAGTCACCATATTATATCCAGTAGTGTACATATTATGTAAAGCTTCTACAGGAGGTGATTGTTTATCATGTTCATGAGTAAAGGTCATATAAGGTGGGATAATAGGTTTTGAAGAAGTTTCTTTACCCTTTCCTTTAATATCATCATGAATCAGAGGAGAATGTAAATCAAAGAAATCTTGCACATCTGCATCCTGAACGATAGCTTGAAACCCATCATAAGTATGGGAGGAGTGAGGATTAACAGATGGAGGATTAGGTATCAGAATAGGAAGATTGGGATTAGGATTAGGATTGATAGGATTAGGATGATTAGGAGATGGTGTGTCATCTACCCAATTCTTCACATAATCCAAAAGATTAATAAGGCTACCACATAAATCTCTAACAAAAGTTTTAAATGTAGGCAGACTAGTGTCGGTCCACTTCACAAAAGCATAAGCAAGAGCAAAGTGAAAGGTCATCAACATAATGAAGTGAATGATACTTTCATAAACATCATAGGTATGATAAAGAGATGCTAAAAGAAGAGTAATAAAGAACATAACCATGCACCAAAACATCTTAATAATTTCCATAGTGAATGCAAGAAATGTCTCTATATTTTATTGAATATATAGATTTTTTTTTTTGCATTTTTGAATGTAAAATGCAAGAGCATAAACTAGATCTATTCTAAATGCAAGAAAAGATCTAAAATCTAACACAATAGGGCATCTAATTCCACAAAAGAAAAGGAGAGTAAGTATGTAGGGTTCACCAAAATGAATAGTGGTAAAATGGATTCACCTCTATTCAAATGTAAAAGGGGGGAATATGAGAGCTATTCTCAAACCCAAATTCTCAAAGAAGAGATCCAATTTGATCAACCAAGAGGTTAATACACAATTGAATCAATTTATGAAGAATATGGAAAAGAGAAAGAATAACCCTATGTTTCCCTATGGTTGAATTGAAGTCTTTAGTAATTGAAATATAAATACTAACCTCAAATTAGGGCAGATTTGGAAAATGTCAAATTCTGATGTCCGTGTATACTTTCAGGCAATTCTACAATCTGTTGCGGACTGGAAATGCCGAGACAGAGAAAACCTAAAAATATTTCTCCAAGATGAGCTCAGGTCAAGTTTGACCCTCATAAAAGGTCAAATACTACATTCTTTATTTGAAGTCCGATTCAAATTCTGTTCACAGATCTTGGAAGTTTGCTGAAAAGGGTATCCAAATTTGCTCTCATATCTGAAATCCCACACCTGTACCTGCAAGAAAAAGAGGGTTTTTGTTGTTTGTTTGAGGGGTTTGCCTTGGTTAAACCCTAGTTTGGAATCAACCTTAATATTGAAATTGAAATAGGAATGCTAGCAAGTAGTAGAAAAGGATTTAACAATGAAGCTATGCAATTCAATAGATCTAGGGTTTAAATGATGAATCTTGAATGCTTGAAATCCCTTCAATGACTTGAATGCTTGAATCCTTGATCTGCAATGGAGAACTTGAATGGAGAAGAGGACTTGAATTCTTGAATGGATGCTTTCTTGATCACCTTGAGAGCTTGAGAGTGCTTGAGCATGAAAACTTGATGGAGAGATGTGAATAATGGATGATAAAATGAGAGAGGAAGGCCTCCTTTTATAGTGAACTAGGGCACAATCCTCTAGAGGGGCCACCTTGGAGAATTAAATCCCAATTAGGTCCTAACCTTTAGGAAATATACCTAGATTAAATGCAATTAGAGGATTTACCATCCCAAAACCCGAAATGGCCAACTTGGAGGCGGGAAAATAAATATCCCGAAAGCCCAATGCCCGGAAATCAAGGATTCTAGAAATTTGAATAATGGGGGAAAAATCAAGGTTGGACCTAACCTAGTTAGGTTTGAGCTCGATCTTGACCTAGTCAGGATCAACCTCGAATTTGACCTTGAGCCTAGATTCAGTCAGAACTAGGTCAGGAGTCCCAGGGATGCCCAAAAACCTAGAAATGATATCAAGACAGGACAGAATGCCAGGGATAGACATAAAATCCTATGATTACTATGATGAAGGAAAAGAGGACCTATTTGTAAATCCTACCTAGAAAATAGAGCCATGGAAGATGGAAATTAAGGAGAATCCTCAAGATCCTAACCCTAATTTCACCTAAAATGAAGAAATCAAGTGCAGGGAAGAAGTGGAAAGTGGGGAGAAAGCCAAATACATGCAAAGACCCGATCAAGGAGCTTAACATGACCCCAAACCACTTAATCGGAGGGCTAAACATTTTTAACATGGAAGTGCTTCCATTTTAAGATGATACACTTAATTATTAATGGCTTGTAACACTTTCATTTCCTTAGCTTAGTTGCATTTCTCATTCTAGCATAGTTGCATTGCATTTTCATCAAGATTCTTGAAGATATTGGCATTCTTGCCCTTCTCTCTTTGAATCTCCCATTGCATGGTTTACAAGAAAGGTTATATGCTTATTAGCTCTAGCTGAGATCCCTCTAAACACCCTTGCACTCCATGCTTAGGGAGCTCTAGGTCTCTTTCTCAAGGTTTCCAATCCATGGATGCTCTTGAAAGTAATGACTTAGAGAATTGCACATTTTGAGTGTACATTTTTGGTGCCCATCGTGGGGCAGAACAACCCTATTTTGTCCTTCCCTTTCATGCATTTCAACTAATTTTTTGTCATATTTATCTTGCTGTTCTCGGTTGTTTTCTGGATTTTTCTGACAGAGTATCGTACGACAGTCTTCCAGTATCGTACGATAGTTTATTACATACCCATGTGATACTTTTCCATTAAAAGTATCGTATGCTCATATAGAGCTCTGTCGCACTAGTATTTTACACTCTTTCACCTGCAGGTAATATGAAGTATCATTTAGGAAAGAAATATCACACCACTATACTACGAAGTATCATGTGAAACATTTTCTGATAGAACTGTCGCACAGGCCTGGCAGTGAGTGATTTTTGTTCTTTCTTCGCAAGATTTTGGTTGTTTGCTTGTTGGTTTTGATTTGTTGTGTTAAGACAGAGTTTCATTTGTAGATTATACTTGATTTTATTGTGCTAACCTTTGTGGGAATAACAAGTTGTGTTTGTAGGTGTGCCCTCATTGCTTGAATATTTGCTAAAAAGAATGCATGTCAAAGCTTCAAATGCACAAGGGCTACTAATCCTTCTTGCAAGACTACCAAAAGCATAAAAACAATCAAGTGCTTGTTCTTTGCTTTCATTTTTAAGTGAAGCATATACTAGTTCATTTTTTATTAGGCACTTAATATGTTGTTATTAGAATCTTTTGGTGGTAGGAGAGTATGCTCTTCACCCTTGTGGTGAACCAAAAATCTTGACCCATCTTTAGATTTCAAAAGCAAGAGGGCTAATTGAACTTTTCTTGGTGTGTTTGGGAGAGATTTTTGAGATAGGAGAGTATGCTCTTCACCCTTGTGGTGAACCAAAAATCTCGACCCTCAAAGGTTGATCCACTTCTTATTTAGTTTAAGATCCTTTAGTGGGCCTACTCTTGAGCAATCAAGAGGAATGACCAAAGTGGGGACAAGCTAATACCCGGCTATTCCAACCCACTATAAACTCAAGGCTATCAAGGACACAAAACCTTGGTAGATGTAGTACTTGTCTTTGCTTAGTGTGAGTATTTTTGGGATTGTGACCATGAGCAAATTGCTAAGCAAGAATGCTTAAGGTACTCTTGTGGCCGCAAGGTCCATTACTTGCCGCAAGGTAAGGAGTCCCTTTGGGAAGCAAGAGGGGTATTATGAATGTAAGCCCTTATTATGAACCATAGATAGAAGCTACCCAATTTTTCCGCTCAACATCTCGTTGCAAGGATCAATCCTAGTGGACTAACCCAGATCACCCCAAGATTTTACTCACCATCTGTATTCCTTTGGTTGTGTCATTGGCACTGCCACAACAAAGCCAACATCTATTGTGGGCAACCACTTTGTGTGAGGTGATGAGACATCAAGTGTGGTCCAAGTTGTTGAGTATTAAGCCTTTGTCTTTCTAGGCTAGTAAGTCCTTGATTTGTCTTCGTTATGATCTATCCGTGTAAATGTTCTTGAACATTAAACATCACGGTAGTGTTCATAGGATTTTTTGCTTTGATATCCCAATTGCTTGTCTTGACAAGGTTGCCTTTGCCCTTGTGCAAGTGTTTTACGACACGTTTGATCACTTACTATTTGCAAACCTATCTATTTTATGCTATTATTGCATTTGAGATCGAGAAATTGAGCTTATCAACCTACATCTTTGACCAATTACCTTCAAAATTGAGATTTACACACTCACTGGTCAAATATCATATGATACTACACAACTATCGCATAACTTGCATGGATTTTATTGCATCAACTGCTTGGAAACTATCGCATTGCTTTGTGTGAACTATCGTTTGGGAAAATTGTATCATTCTGCTACCTTGCGAACCATCACATAGAGTCATCTTGTTGTCTTGCTTGTTGTCTGCAATCCGAAGCTGATTTGTGTCATTTCCAATCTCCTTTGGTTGATCTGGGTCAGATTAGGTTGTTTTTCCTATCAGTGGAAGCCTGTTTGCACTTGGGATTCTTGTGTTTTGACCCTTTGATTAATAATCTTTGATTTTACAAGTGATCTTGCTTGGAATTGGTAAGTTATAAATTGCCTTTGTTGAGAAGACCAACCTTTGGATTCTTTGATAACACACTTGGAGAGTCTTAGTAGTCTCTTGTCCAATTCACTTCCATCCAAACTCAATTTCAATCAAATATAACTTGGTTAAACCATCCTCCTGATCCATATGTGTTAGGATACTTATCCGTTGATTGGGCACCTTTGTGGCAGTGTTGGTTTATGCCTTTTGCAATTTTCTATCTTACCATCTCTCTTTTGGACAATTGAATGCTTCTACTATCTTAGTTTGGTACCAATGTTTCTTAGGGCCATCTTATCACCAAGTGCTTTTCCTTTCATGTTGGTTATGACAAGGTATCAAGTGAATCAAGGGAAATGACCTTAGATAGTCTTTAACCAATTACCCCTTGTTCAAACTCACCAAAGATGTAAAGGAAGCGAGCTTGTATTTGACCAATCACCTAGGAGTGAGTCCGAAGTTTGGTTTAAACCTAAGAGAAATCCTAGTGAGTTGAGCACATCCTTAGCACCTTCTCAATCAGATATGGATATGAGTTACACCATGACTTGAAAGGAGAGGGAAGCAATGGATCAAAATATTGACAACATATTTCAGAGACATAGAGACAACATCCAATTTGGTGATTCCTCTCATGACAATCAACTAGAATCACCCCCTATCAATACTAGATATTTGGATGCCCATCAAAGAGCTGAAAGGTATACAAGACAAGCTCACCAAGAAGAACGGTCACAACATGAAGACCAAGACAATGAAGCTTGTGATGCTCATGTGAATGTAGTGTATACCAATGACTAGTTCAAACATTCGAGACCAAGTTCTCCACTCCAAACAACCTCAAGGTAGACAAGTGAAAGGCTCAAAATAATTGAGCATGAAAAGAAAGCCTTTTTGGATGAACAAGCCACAAAAGAAGAGTGGTTTAGATTCCTAGAGGTGGAGAGACAAGCCTTGTTAGAATTGGAAAAGAAAGCCTCTCAAGAGGAATAAGATAGACTTTTGGCCCAACAGCTTAATGCCCAATTCAACAACAGGGGTATCAATAGTGGAAACAACTCCCCACCATCTACACCTTCAGGGACCCCATGAAGAAAAAGGCATTCAAGAACCCCTTCAAGATCTCCTAGTCCTAGAGGAAGAAGGACTTCACAACATGCTCATTATATGAGACAAATACCTCCTAGGAACTCAAGACAACCCTCCCAATGTGCTCATCATGGTTCCCAACATGGAGGTAGTAGCTCAAGTTTTGATGCTCAAGACTTCATGAAGATGCAATAGGAACCACTCTTCCAACAGTATGTGGAGAGATATCTAGAGCAAAACAAAGACAAGTTCCTAGAGAGCTTAATCAACAAAGGTGCTAGAGTTCCTTACAAATTTGATGTAGATAGAAAGATTAAGAAACAAAATCCATCTCAAGAAGAAGAGATCAGAAAAATGAAGAGTATGATGGAAAAGCTATTGGCATCCAAGAGTTCCTTTTCACTTGACTCAATTTGTCCTAATTCTTTTGACAGGAGTGTGAGCATGAAATATTTTCCTAGGAAGGTGGAAATTCCCCAATATGACAAGTATAATTGTAATGGGGATCCACATGACCATGTGTGCCAATTCTACATTATGAGCTTTGAGTTTCATCAAGATGACTCCTATCTCATGAGGTTGTTCCCAAGGAGTCTCAAAGGTCAAGCAATGGAATGGTTTACCAACATAACTCCCCCCGTCAAGACCTTCAAAGAGCTTGTTCATAGATTCGTCCAACACTTCGCCTACAATCTTTCGAGATCTGTCACCATGTTGGACCTATGTAACTTAAAACAAAATCAAGGGGAATCCTTTGTTACTTTCTTGCAAAGGTGGTGACGACAGTGTTCTCACTACTCCAAGACCATTCCTGAAAAGGAGAAGATTGACATCCTTATTAGCAACTTGGTTCCTGAGATGCGGTATGAAGTTAGGAAAATGGTCTTCGATTCCTTCGACACCATGGTCGAAACCGCATGTAGAATTGAGGATGTTTTGAAAGAGCAAGGAATTTTGACCAACAACAAAAACAACAACAATGGTCAAAATAACCACAATGCTAATAAGAATAAAGGGAAAAACTTGCATTGGAATAAGAACAAACAAGTGGTTAATGATGGAGTGGTGGACTCTTCTCAACCTAAGGATCAAGGTGTTCTTCACTTATCTAGTGTTGTTCAAGCAATGAAGCTCAACACATCCAACCAACAAGAACATAAGAAAAGATACCAAGAAAAGCCCAAGAAAGAGAGGCATCAATTTTCAAAGCTTAGTGATTCCTATGAGGATGTCTTCAAAACACTCATTGCCAACAATCTTGCACATCCTCAAGATCCCGCAAAGCATCATATTCCTGATGTTAAACCACATTGGTGGGATGAGAAATGTTTTTGAAAATTCCACAATGGTATTGGACATGATATCAAACACTATTGGAAACTTAAGCATATCATCCAAGATCTTATTGAGAATGGAAAACTTAAGGTGGATGGTTTGAACACTAATGCTGATCATAAGGCTTTCAAAGATCCTTTGCCTAAATATGAGAAGGGGGAAACCTCTAAACCAAAGAATGGCAAGGCTGAGATCAACTACACTTACACAATTGCAGAAAATGTGGTCAACATGCTCAAAGTTGTGGAAGAAAGTGTCAACATGATGAGGAGCAAGGATCCATATGGTTATGATGTGGACTCTCCTTCTATCTTTGATGAAGAACCTGTGGTGGTGCTAAGGGGTCCTCACTCTAGAAGGTCATCCCAAGCTCTTAATGCTATCACGAGAAGTCAAGGTCCTGTTGTCATTAGAGGACCCAGTTCCAATTCATCTAGTAAACCAAAGCAAGTGACATCCAATAATGTCACCACAAAATCAGTAGTTGATCCCAACATGAGTTATAATCTTGTTGATTAGTTGCAGAGAACCCCGGCTCATATTTTGATCTTTGAGCTCTTGGAATTGTCCCCAAGACATAAGTGTGTCCTTGAGGATGCCTTGTGCGCAGCAAATATCCCTAACAATTTAGATGTTGATCAATTCCAAAACATGGTCAATCATATTTCTAGCCCTCATTACCTTACTTTTTCAAAGGATGATGATAAAGCTTTGAGCCATCCGCATAATCTCACCCTTCACATTAAAGTCATGATCCATAAAACCCGTGTCAGGCATGTGTTGATAGATGGGGGTGCTGGGCTCAATATTTTTTCCTTAAGTCTTTTAAAAACATTTGGTTATTCAGAGGAAGTTATAGATGCTAGAAATAAGATTACCATAAAAGCCTATGATGAGGTAGAAAGAAGTTCCAAGGGGTTGGCTGTTCTTCCTGTTAGGATTGGCCCCATTGAGAAAGACATTTTGTTTCAAATTGTTGATGCTGGTCATCTAGCATACAACATCTTACTTGGTAGGCCATGGATCCATGATATGCAAGCAGTGCCATCCACCTACCACCAGTGTGTTAGGTTCCCCTAAAATGGAGTAGAAATTTGTATACCTGGGGATAGCACCTTATCTGTCAACTCCATTTCAGTAGGGACTCATGTTCCCCTCAATAGAGAAGCAGAGGATTTCAATGTGACTCTAGCACAGTGTAAGGATAAGTTCAAGTCAATAGACCTTGGTATGGGGGGGTACCAACTCAATTCCTTTACAAAGCTGCCAATTTCACCTAGGTCTTATGGCAAGCCTTCCCAAGAGATGAAACCTTCATCTTCATCCATGACTTTATTTGGCACTTTTGTAGAGTCCTCAGTTCCTATCCAAGATGAGAAAGAAGAGGTGGTTGTTAAGGACTGGATTTATAGAGAAGATAAATACATGCACAATGAAAAATTCTCTCCCTCTCCTAAGGCTTATGGAAGAGGGTATACTTTTGTCAAAAATATGAGCTATCCAAGACATGGCCCTCTTAGTCATAGATTGGATGCTAGAGATGAACCTCTCGATCATGCTCTTTTTGGATGCAACTCTAAGAAGATGGTTGGCCTAGGCTTTGCAAATCATAACAAGAAAACTTCTCCTATCCTTGATGAGTCGGATAGTGAAGATGAACCGAAATACATGCCAAATTTGACAAATCAACATGATATGTGTGAAGATTGGGTCCCTTCCACCAATCTCCTTTGGGGAGATTCAGACAATCTAGTTGCTCATGCAATAGTTTCAAGCCTAGAACACGATGCATCAAGTATAGGAGATCCTATCAAAGAACATCAATACAAGAATGGTGTTCGAGAAGGTGTTACCCTTGGTGATATTAGAGCCTCTACATCAAGACATCATAAACATGCATGGTGTAAACATCCCAGTCAGGATTTCGATACAAATTCACATGAGTATGAATGGGAGTCTCTCTCTGATTCTTCCACAGTTGACATGGACATTGATGTTGTCCATACTTATAGTTCTCATCCCGAGGTAGCTAATGAGTCACGTGTAGGATTACAGGACTGGAACCCATGTGTTGCCTTAGTGGATGATTCTTCACTTGGTAGGATGAATCCTAATTTGGGTAACTTAGAAGAATACTTGACAGACTCCAACTCTTTGGTCACCAAAGATGACATCATCCATACTCACAACCTTGAACCTGCCATTGACTTGCCTCTTGCTAACCCTCAGCTCATTGATTGGTCCCAACGTTATCAAGAACCTAAGCTCTTGACATTCCAAAATGACTATGAGATAACCTGCTACCTGAATGCAATTGAACCCGTAGTCTCTTCCACCAGTGAACTGGCTACCAGCATGGTAGAGCCAGACATCAAGTACCTTAGTTGAAAAATAAAAAGAAAAGAAAAAAAGAATAAGAGTTCTGATGGCGAAAACCACTGTGTGGCGGTATCAGAACCAAAAATAGTAAAAAGAATTGACATATCCAAGGGTGAAAACCTCTCTGAGGTGCCTAAGGATGAGGTACTTGATCGTCTCCCAAGTTACTTCAAGATAGATCTTCAGTGCTTGTTGAGCCAGCTCAATCAGTCAATTTGGGTACAAATGAGGCTCTACAAATGATACACTTGGCTCAGTCCTTGTCAACACAAGAAAGGGAAGCATACACCAAGTTCTTACAGAGGAAGAAGATTAATTTTTCTTGGACTTATTCGAACATGCTAGGGTTGGACACTAATCTTATTATGCATCACTTGTCCATAGCTCTAGGTGTGAAACCAATCAAACAAAAATTGAGAAAAATGCATCCACATATAGCTCTTCTAGTCAAAGCAGAATTAGAGAAACTCCTTAGTGTAGGATTCATAAGAGCTATCGACTATGCTGAATGGATATCAAATATTGTACCAGTTTCCAAACATGACAAATCCATTCGAATCTGCATAGACTTTAGAGATCTCAATAAAGCATGCCAAAAGGATGATTTTCCACTCCCAAATATAGACATGATAGTGGACATGATTATGGGCTATGAGATCTATTCCTTGATGGATGGTTTTTATGGATATAATCAGATCAAGATAGCTCCCGAAGACCAAGAAAAGACTGCATTCACTTGTGCATGGGGTACCTATTGTTGGAACGTTGTGCCTTTTGGATTAAAAAATGTGGGAGCCACCTATCAACGAGCTATGACAACTATCTTTCATGACATGATGCATAAGAACATGGAAGATTATGTGGATGACACCTTGGCTAAATCTAAGAAAAGAGACACACACTTAGGTGATTTAGAAGTCATTCTAGGTCACATGGAACAATTTCAATTAAGATTAAATCCTAAGAAGTGTGCATTTGGCATCACCTTTGGAAAACTTCTAGGATTCATTATTTCAGCAAAAGGAATAGAGGTAGATCCTGAAAAAGTCCAAGCAATCATGGATATGCCACCTCCTAAAAATATTATTCAAATGAGGAGTCTTCAAGGACATCTTCAATCCATAAGGAGGTTCATTTCATAGCTGGCAGATAGAGCTCAACCAATCAATAAGAACTTGCATAAGGGAGTTAAATGTATCTGGAATGAGGATTGTCAAAAAAGCATGGACCAAATCAAAAAATACTTGGCAAATCCTCCTATTTTAATGCCTCCTATCCCAGGGAAGCCACTTATACTATATGTTTTAGCAACAGAATCTTCCTTGGGGGCATTACTAGCTCAACTTGATGAACATGGGAAGGAAAGGGCCATATATTACATCAGCCATACGCTTGTTTTGTATGAGGTTAATTACACGAGTATTGAGAAAGCTTGCCTCGCGATGGTGTTTGATTCCCAAAAGTTGTGACATTACATGCTTATGCACACAATACACCTCATAGAAATAATTGATCCTCTCAAGTATTTGCTCGGTAAGGCTGCCCTCACAGGTGGACTTGCTAAATGGATGATGATTCTTTCAGAATTTGACATAGAGTATGTTGAACGTAAATCTATAAAAGGACAAGCCATAGCTGATCAATTGGTTGATTTCCCAATTCAAGATAGTGTACCTATTCAAGTTGCCTTTTCAGATGAGCACCTCATGTACATGACTGAGAGAACACGGAAGATGTTCTTTGATGAATCTTTTATGCAAAATGGTTCTGGAGCTGGTGTGTTGTTTGTTTCTCCTCATGGGTACATTATTCCTAAATCTTACAAGTTATTGTTTCCATGTACAAACAACATTGCCGAGTATGAAGCTTTGACAAATGGGCTTAAGATGGCCAGAGAATGGAGAATCACAGAGCTACACATCTATGGGGATTCACAACTGATAATCAACCAAGTCAATGAAGAATATCAAACAAAAGATGAGAAACTGGTACCTTATAAGAAAATGGTTGATTCATTGAGATGATATTTCACATTCATCACATTTCAGCAAATCCCTAGAGCAGAAAACAAAGCAGTTGATTCTATGGCCACACTTGCTTCACTCCTTCAGTTAGAGCAGCATGAATCCATATTTGAATTCCTAGTGGAAGAGCTACATTATCCTATCTATGACTCCCAAGAAAGCCACATTATCTGTACCCTATTTGGTCATGAATCATCCCATTATGGTGCCATTTACTCATACCTTCATGATGGCATTATCCCTAATACCTTTAACCACTCTAAATGAAGAAACCTTACTCAAAATGCCTCTCGCCATTCCCTTATCTCTGGTGATTTATATAAGAGGAGTCTAGATGGGACACTTATTAGATGCTTAGAAAAAGATGAATCTGATCAAGCATTAGTTGACATTCATGAGGGCATCTGTGGGGGACATTCTAATGGTCTTTCCATGGCCTAAAGGTTGCTTAGGGCAGGGTACTATTGGCCTACCATGCAGATGGATGTAGTAGCTTTTGCAAAGTCATACGAAAAGTGTCAAAAACATGGTCACCTGATACATGCTCCAGGCAAGGAGGTTATTCCTTCTATATCTCATTGGCCATTTCAGTGCTAGGCCTTTGATCTTGTTGGGTAGATTCATCCCAACTCACTAGGTGGACACAAATTTATCATCATTGCTACTGATTACTTTACTAAATGGGTAGAAGTTGTCCCACTTTCTCTTGCCTCAGGAAAGACAGTTTCTCTTTTCATCCTAAACCATATCATCTATCGATATGGAGTGCCTTCTAAGATTATCACTAACAATGGAGGTTAGTTCAAAAATAAGGACCTTAAACAACTCTGCTAGAAATTCAAAATCAAACAACATTGGTCCTCCATTTACTTCCCACAAGGAAATGGTCAAGAAGAGGCATCAAACAAAACCATTCTTAAAATCCTCCATAGAATAGTTCATAAGAATGGTAGAGATTGGCATTTACAGATAAATCTGACTTTGTGGGCTTATAGAATGAGTATTCATACTCCTACTGGGGCTACTCCTTTTGCCCTTACTTATGGTGCTGAAGCAGTGTTACCTTTAGAGGTTGAGATTCCTTCACTTAGAGTTTCTCTCAAAGGTCTAGTTACAGATGAAGACTATCACGCCATGAGACTCTAAGAGTTAGAACTTCTTGATGAGAAATGTAAAGCATCATTTGACCATATGAGGGTCTATCAAAAGCGTATGTCTAAAGCCTTCAACAAAAAGGTTCACCCTAGAGAGTTCCAAGTGGGAGATCTTGTCCTACATGAAAATCCTAAGAATCAACAACATAGAGATCAAAAGGGTAAATTTGAACCTAATTGGTTTGGACCTTACATCATTACTGCAACTTTTGGGATAGGTGCTTATTTATTATCTACTGAAGAGGGAGAGCAGCTCCCTGATCCTATCAATGTCTTGCACCTGAAGAAGTTCTATCCATGATGCCTATTCTGTCTAGGGGCATCCTTTGTACATATTTATTGATCTTGAAAAAATTCCAAAAAAAAATTCATATATGATGCTGAAAAAATCCTAAAAAGCATATAAAGTCCTGAAAAAAAAAATCAAAAAATTCAAAAATTCAAAAAAATTGAAAAAGTGCCTTGGTGAAAACCTAGAAATAGGTGCTACTTGAGGCCTTTCCACCCTCATTTCTTAGCACTCATCCTTGACACTTAGCCTTTCTCCATCATGCCTTGTCCTTGTTGCCTTAGTTTGGAATTGGTCTTTGTCTTTGTCTAGGGGGCATAACTGTGTTAGCTTTGGTCCCTTGGTTGCGTTAGTCTTTAGGACATCTTGCAAATGGTGTTCTTCAACACCACCCCAAACTGTGTTTTCCAACACTTCCCTAGCATCAAGTGTTTCTCAACACTTATTAGATATCCTACCCATAGTCTAGAATGATGTGATATCTCTCACTGGCAGATGTGATATTCAAAGTTTGACTCTATGACCTACACACATGCACTTTAACACTTGACTCACTGAGACTTGCTTGAATTTATTTCTTTGTGTGCTGTCTATAATGATTTCTTTGATGAGTGTTCTCTCCCTAATAGTTTTCAATGATGCCGAGCTAGAAGACTGGGGGCACGAGGACATGTTTTATTTATTTTCTGCTTGTGGGTATATTTTGTTGGTCTTAACTATCATGAGAAT
Source organism: Chamaecyparis obtusa (assembly GCA_027943335.1). Taxonomy (NCBI): domain Eukaryota; kingdom Viridiplantae; phylum Streptophyta; class Pinopsida; order Cupressales; family Cupressaceae; genus Chamaecyparis; species Chamaecyparis obtusa. The sequence continues at coordinate 674,680 of BSBK01002288.1, read as the reverse complement.
TTATGCTTGTTCCACTTGACCCTAGGATCTACAATGTATTATCCTTGACTATTTTTTGCAAGTGCATGCTTATAGTCATCTTGAATTTCTTGTGTCTCGATGTGAGCATAATCTTGCTATACCAAACTTAGGGAACCTCACTACACTAGTCATCTTGACCTACATGTCTTTGATGCCTAGGTGGGATTCCCACATATCTATCTGATACAGATCATATTCATATACCCATAGTCATACTAGTGCATATTGTATGATCTTGTGACGCTACCAATAAAGTTCGATGATGATTATTAGAGTCTAATGGTTTTGTAACCTTGCAAGTAAACCACTTTTCATAGTAGCTTGCATTCTTAAGATCATGATAGTTTAGTTTTGCATTTTGCATATGGAGAGAGCTCTCCTTTCATCTTTCATGAACTTGTCAGTCAACTGTGCTCACCTTTCAGTTCTTCTCGATCACATCTTTTGCTCCTTGTCTTTCACATCACATCCTTTTTCCTGTCATCACAAGGGGTTAATCTTATCATCATATTTATATCATAAAGAAATCATTTTTAGAAACATGATTCTATATCAAAACATGAGAACTAAACATACATCTATGAGAGAGACTATACATGAGCATATATAAGCATACATCATACATTTGAGCAATATAACAAGACAATAATAATGAAACATCCATCACAAGTGAGACAAATACATAAGATAAATTGTAAATCCAGTAATCTCATATATATATCATGATACAAGTACAATGTGAGATCCCAAAATCTGGATCAAAGTCTCAAGATATGTATATACATCTAAGCCCTAGACCTAGGACTGACTCACCCCATCATGTGGAGGTGGTGGTGGTGGAGGCAGTGGCCCCATCCCATCACCTACCATATTTGATCTCCCCACCCTCTCGGAGTAGAGTGGCACCCTCTGTCCCTGAGGTATGACTACTATGTATAACCAATGGTAATAGGTTGCCTATGCTGCCTCTCTCCAGATCTCTGTGGCATCCTCTCGTGCTACTCTCTCTCAACACTCTATCTTGGCTCATGCATCTAGTAGCTATTGATCCCGGATGGCAATGGTGGTCCTCAGTTGTTGTACCTCAGCCTCCAAGGCCTGCACTCTAGCACGGAGATGCTCTCCTCCCCTATTCGCGGGCTGCTCTTACCCTGCATCCACCCATCGGCGAGCTGATGGTCTCACCTCCTCATCATCATCATCTGACACTTTTCTCCATGACCATCTCTGACCACCTAATCGAGACCCCTTTCCTACCACTGCTCCTCCCCCTCCTCCATCTCCCCCATCATCATCATCCCCACCTGCTGCCTCCGGTTGTGCATCTGGGATCGTAAATCTAGGAAATGGGCATCTCTGATGCTCTACTCTGTATGCAGCATTTGCACTTGCATCTTTCATATCGGGTAGATAATCCCATGGCTCTCTCCATAGCCCTACTGTCTCCTGTGTCGCTTGCTGGTAGTCCAGCATTGGCAACCACCCCAATCCCTCATCCTCCCTAACCCAGGCATATGTGGTAGTCTCCACTAGTACCCTCTACTGATGACCAAACTACCTCCAGGCTCAAGAGATAACAAACTGCTTAATAATCTCTACATGTCAACCTAGTAGTGGCCAGTTGTACATCATATACCTGACCTTGCAATCCTTGTCGCTCAACTGCTCACACTACCTGTAGGGCCTCCACTCGAAGGTTGTTAGCTCATCTAATAGCCTCCTATAATATGTAAGATCACCACTATGAGGCTGGCTGGCGAATCCTATATACCTGTATATATAGGGGCATCTTCGCTCCCTAGGCTGTACATGTGGTTGCACAATGGCTATGTGCTCCCATGCCCATAACTATGCTAGGACAACTCTGCATGCCCAAGATCTGTCGTCCATGTATACAATCTCATGTAGCTCATGGTACATGTCTGCTAGGATGGCTGGGCCCCATGCCATTCATCTAGGGTGTGCTACCAAATGTGCTACCAACCTACCCCATCCTAGTGGGAACCCTCTCTGGCTCCTATTGGTAATCAATGCCTATGCTACTATCGAGCACATGATACATGCACTAGTACATTTGACATCATTTTTCTATGAAAATTGTCGACCATTAATGAAAATGGTTTAGGTTGGTTGGGGTATAGAAGGATTTTTTTTTTTTATAAAAAAACCATGCCCATGTTGGTTGAAATTTCCACCAATACCATGTTGGTCGAAATTTCAACCAACACGGGCATATTACTTAAAAAAAACATTTCAATTCTCATTTTCATTTTTATGGTTGCAGCGCGCGAATTAGGATTTTCATTTCTAAGCTAAGGAGTGGAGCTTATTCTAGGTCATGAAGAGCCCTACACCCGAGGTTAATAGCACATTTCATCATTTATCTTCCGTGGAGTTTGAGGTATCTTTCGTGTTTGCTATATTTCATTACGTACTAGATTGTCATTTTCTTGTCATCTCTGTTAGTAATATGCTGGTAGGTGATTGAATCAATGAGTATTCTTAGTGGTGACTACGGTTTGACTAGGGTTTGTAAATGCTATGACCAAGAATTATGAAGGCTGCGACTAGGGTTTAGGATGCAGCATGACATTGTACATCTGGTATAACCAATGCATTTGTAGATTTAAGGCATTTGCAGATTTAAGGGATGCACATAAGAGAATTTTTGGCATGCTTAAACACAAATGCACATATCATTGTTTAGGATGCAGCATGACATTGTACATCTGGTATAACCAGTGCATTTGTAGATTTAAGGGACGCACGTAAGAGAATTTTTGGCATGCTTAAACACAAACGCACATATCATGTTTCACCTGCTAGGTCACAAGAGCATATACAAGATTCTTGATAAAATAGACAACCAATGCATCCTATTGAAGGGAGAGAAAATAAAAAACAATAAAATAGAAATCAACAACACGGGAACCATAACAATGATCAAGTTCCATAAAACTATTGCCAGTAGCAGTTCAGTACTCAGTAGTGAAATCAATGGTTTGGCAATGTGCCAAACCCTAGACATCAAGTTTGAATACGAGCTCAAAGGTTTGTTTCTTTCAAAGTTCAAACACCTTGTGGGAGTAGAAATATATAGACATGAATTGGATTTCTTTGGAATTTCTAATTACCCAAACACAATCCCCGGTGAAATAAAAGGAATGATTCATATGTTTCAAGGTAATACTGCAGTAATTGGGGAAGAACATCTAAGTTATTTCATCAATACTACACATGAATATGAGACAGACAATGAGGATGCCATGATAAAATTGTTTGTGAATTCCTTAAAAGAAAGTGCCAAAGAATGGTACAAAAATATCCTAGATAGTAGTACTATTTCTTCATATTCATATTTCTTCATATTTATTCTAAATAGTGTGATGACTGTCCCAACTAGGGAATCACTACTTTATATTATAGGTTCTTCATGGCACCTTTCAACTTGTCCAATTATGCAAACTAGCTTGCCTAGGGCAACTGTATCTAGTTGTGAGATTTTCATATTTGATCTCTTAACATATTTACTAGAAGCCCTCATATTTCTCTCAGTAAGAATAGTTGTGGCATAGGATACTTCAACTGTTTGTGGACCGTTTTTCTATCTAGGAGATTTTTGTACCTTAAAACATATGAATCATTCATATTTGTGCATCCTCATTGTCTGTCTCATATTCATGTGTAGTTGATTTAAACAATAGATTCATCACTACAATGAGAAAGTTACCACCACATGTCAAACATAAGGTGCATTTGATTGAAAGATTGGTCATTGTTTACAAGACAAAGGGTCCACAAACAATTGAAGGATCCTATGCCACAACTATTCAACTTACTGAGAGAAATATGAGGGATTCTCTAGTTGGGACAGTCATCACACTATTCCCCTAAGCACACTATGGCTTTTCCTTCTCATCCACAAGAAACTCTAACATCATTCTAAACTCTTCTATACTCTGCCCATATCCATTCCAATCCATTGATCCAATCCATTCATACTTCTACACAAACAAATTAACTCACCAAAATGCTGTCATTTTGGGACAGTCATACCATGTCCATAAAACTGTACCAATAGTTGAAATAAAAGGAATGATTCATATGTTTCAAGGTAATAATGGAGTAATTGGGGAAGAACATCTAAGTTATTTCATCAATACTACACATGAATATGAGACAGACAATGAGGATGCCATGATAAAATTGTTTGTGCATTCCTTAAAAGAAAGTGCCAAAGAATGGTACAAAAATATCCTAGACAGTAGTACTATTTCTTGGGAGGAGTTTATGAGTGTTTTTATATTACAATATGGGGATCCAATCGATATCAAATTTTCTATACATGAACTTACCACTATAAAAAAGGGCATCTATGAGACAATAGTTGATTTAAACAATAGATTCGTCACTACAATGAGAAAGTTACCACAACACGTCAAACATAAGGTGCATTTGATTGAAAGATTGGTCATTTTTTACAAGACAAAGGGTCCACAAACAGTTGAAGGATCCTATGCCACAACTCTTCTTATTGAGAGAAATATGAGGGCTTTTAGCAAATATGTTAAGAGATCAGATATGAAAATCTCACAACTAGATAGATTACTAATATTGGAAGTACTATGGACTTGTAGAGGCAATTTAACAGTTTAGGAAACTAATAAATGAGTTGTCATTATGGTAAGCCAAAAGAATGGTCTTGGGAGTATTATTGGAGGTGCTTAACTTTGGAAAGTTACCATGTTAATATCATTAAAAAAATACCAAAAATTAAGGCCTACAAGATTTTATGATAATGTTCTATTTGAAATAGGGTGCTCAAGTTAACAATGAAATAAAAATATCCATTCTTGTATTCATATGATTAGGAGAGGTTTCTTTGTGTTTTCATTACTTAAGAGCAGCCTATATATGGAGGTAAGGAGTCCTACAATGTTATTCAGTTTCCCTAGTTATTTACCTGATTTTATTTATTTAAATCTACTCTTTACAACTATTTTTCTATCTATACACCCTCTATTGCTATTGTAATGGCAAAGCATCATAACCGTCCATTTCTAAACTTTGATTTGGTATGATAAATGTCCCTTTGCATTGAGAAAATTATAGTTGAGAAAATGGTTGTTCAGTAACGATTTGTATTTGTAGGTTGCAAAAAAATCATCCTTCTTCCACCAACGAGTCATTCCATTCAAGAAAGACCATGTCTGACGATATCAACACACAAAAAAATAGGGAGAAAATTGCTAGACTGTGGTCTAACTTAAAAAGAAAAGGTGATGGAAAATGTTATTGTCCTTGCAAAATTTTTAAGGGCTTAAAGACTCGAAGATATCTAATCAAAACAGCTGAGGAACATTATAGGCAACATGGTCACATTGAAGGGGGGAAACAAATTTCGTCCATTGGTATGTATTTTAATAATTTATAAAATATATAAGACATGATTTGATGATGACATCATGGTCATGGTCAATAGAAGGTCATCATTTTCATATAGGTCAATGTCCCTGAGTTTCATGTTATATTAGAAGTGAAATGTTGATGCTAAGACAATTACTTTATGACCATAATAATCCTACATATGTTTTTTTGCACAATAGATAAAGTCTGCTATTCAATTCCAAGAGAAACTCACAATTTCAATTGTGACCACACTAGCCTGATCGCAACAAACTTATTAGAAACATGAAAAGAAAACATGTTAGCAATTCCATCATTTGTCTGTTGTTTGGGACAGTCACCATAGAATTATTTGGATTGTCTCTCCTCTTGCCTTGCAAGGTTAAAATGACAATATTTGAATACCAATTTTGTTCTTATCAAACCATCAAAACATTTAAATAGTCTTTTAAACTGCTATTAAAAATAAAATATTTAATCAACATTTACTTATAGATTTGTGTGCTTGTCTAAGTTTGATACGCAGATCTACGTATCAAACTCAGACAAGCACACAAATCTGTAGGTAAACGAAGCTTTCTTAGTTAGTTTGATTTTTCTTGAGGCTGTGAATATATAGTACAATGAAAATGCTTTGTTCAATCTAATTGTGCTAAATAGAAGAAAATAGCTAAATCAAAGCTTCATAGATTCATATATGCATACTAATTATAGACAAGCAATATATTCAACTAAAAGTAGGAATATATTGAAAATGGTGTCACATTTTTTTTAAAACAAAAGTTAGTATTGGTCAAAATTTCATCCTTTACACAGTACTAAATTTGATTAGGACGCTATACATTCGACGGTCCATTCGATGAATTTTCATGGATAATTCGACGACCGAATGGACTAAATTTGACCAAGATGCTATACATTCGACGAATTGGGGTGGATAATTCGACGACAAAATGGTCTCAATTTCGACGGTCTAACCAATTGATCGACGTCTTATTCTTCCAGTTCCAAGGGATTGTTGCAGTTGATAATTCGACCAGTTATGGGGTTGAAATTTTGACTATTATTTACCATGTAGAAAATTCGATGAAAAAATATTGACAACAATTTTAGTCGCCTATTTGACCAATTGTTGTAGAAAATTTGACTAATTCTTGTCAAAATTTAAGGTAAAATTTACTAGTGATGCCACCAGGTAATGACGACCATACTCCTCTATCATCCAGTCCTAGCTGAGATGTCTGTCAATGATGGTCACATCCTGGAAAAGATCCTGAATGGCCTGTCTCCCATCTATAGGAGTCTGATCATAGTATACCTATGCCAACAGAAAATCATGTTAGTTTTCATGATATGAAAACATTACATTAATGAACATCTATAAACATGATTATACTCACTGGATCTCCATGGTTGGGTATACATAGGATCTGGTAGACATCCTCTAATGTGATCGAGGCCTCTCCAGTCGGCAGATGGAAGGTGTTATGCTCACTGTGCCACCTCTCTGCCAAAGCTGTCAGCAACCCATGGTTTGCCCGTATATGGGGCATATCCAACAGGTACCCGAACCCCATACTGATCAGGTCATCCCTCCCTGGATCATCTAGATCCCGGACCCAGCGTAGCCCGACCACTCTTGGTGCTCTAATGGTGATCACCAAAAAATCCTCCTGCAAACCATAAACCCGCAATCCAGATATCAGAACATATCATGATGGATGGCTAAAATTAGTACAAGTAATATCAAACACAAAAATTGTTTGTACCCATGTTATATTGCTCAAATTAAAACTATGTGATATTTCTTATTATACTCCTGTGATACTATTTTTTAATATTGTATCATGTGATATTTTGTTACATAGTGGTGCGACACTTTTCGTTGATACGATAGTTCGCACAATATCACATGACATTTCATTCAACATCGCGCGATGCTTTCTCGAATGGTTGTGCGATACTTTTTGGGTTTACAAACTATCGCATGATACAATCTCTAACATATATGTGATACTTTTAAAGTATCGTATGAAGTTTCGCTAAGCTATAATTTGAAATATTAAAAAACATGTTTTAAATGCCATAAATGACTCAAACGGCTAGTTTTTTTTGAAAACTTACGAGGGCACCATACTGAGGAGGCCGGTTGTGCAATTGACTACGCTTGAATCGATGTGTGTGGATGAGAATCACTACCTACTGAGCCATAATCTCTCTCTGATCTCTTGAAGTTCTCAAAATCACAATAAGACAAATGAATTTGAAAATGACCTTTTTACCCCTTATATAGCATTTTGACTTTTTGACCTAATTTTTGAAACATCTCAAAATTTTGCAAAAATAGCACCCCTGGCTAATGTCGGCATCCTGGATCCATTTTTGGGATTGAAATCAAAATATAAGTTCATCTTGATAGTCAAAATTGCATTTCAAAATTTCTCCTTCTTTTGCGTAGTTGGTTGACTGTTTGCGGCCTGATCCTTCGATCTTCGCTGGGGCATCTTCATTTCTTGATCTCCATCTCTCTCACTACCCTATTCTTCCATTCATCTCCTTCACTTCATCTCTCTGAGGTTTGACTTCATCTTTATCCTAGATCTTTCTCAGTCAAACCTAGTCAAACTAGGGCATATCTTCACTGCTTGATGGTTATTCTATCATCTTTCATCTTTGATTATGATTTCTAGTGATTTGATCAAATTTATCAATTTACTGTTCCTCTTCTATCTTATTTCAATTTCGATCTCGAGGGGGCAGTCCCTATCAAACTTCAATCCTTGATTCAACTTTATCAAACCTATCAATTAAACCTTGCTTAAGACTTGACAATTACCTATTTACAGGGGTGTTGGCCTTGTCTTTTTCAATCATCTTATCTTTGTTCTGATGTGTTCCCATCCGTCGAACACACGTCTGGGTTGTTTTGTGATCCCAAATCGATCTCACATTAGTCAAAGAGGGGCAAATGTATGCACCCTAAAATGGTCGCCTAGACTTTGGGCCCCATTCTTCAATTTATCAATTTTCTGAATCAATGCTTTGCAATGTTTTCAAATCAAATCAATTTCTTTGATCAAATCCTAATTCTATCATTTATTCGATTATGTCCTATGGATTAACCATTTTATCCTAAGTCTTTATTTAATTAAAAGGAATTCCCTCCCCTTTTATTAAATAAAAAGCCTCCACTTTCCTCTTATCCTAAGTTGCACAAATAAAGCATTATTCCTATTTTATAAAAAGAAAAAAAGGTCTTTTTGTCTTACATGGGGCACAAAACTCAACACTTCTTTCTCATTGGAGGAGACTTGTGCACATGGATTTCTCTCACTTTCAAACTCTACCCTTGATCAAATCTTTTGCCTCTTAATCTCCACCGTCCGTTATTCTCATTTTCTATAAAAGGAGAGCTCTTTTCTCATTCAAAGGATCCCCACTCTTTATGCTAATGTTGTGCTGGAGGTTTTCTTGGTGACTTTGGAGCTTTGAAGATCTTATTGCATTCTAGTCTCATTCTAATACTTGCATTATAGCTTAGTTTCTTTCATTGCATTCTTAACTTAGTTTCCTTTCAAGTTCTAGCTTAGTTCACATAGTTTAATTAGTAATGGCTTGTAACACTTTCATTTCCATAGCTTAGTTGCATTTCTCATTCTAGCATAGTTGCATTGCATTTTCATCAAGATTCTTGAAGATATTAGCATTCTTGCCCTTGTTTCTTTGAATCTCCCATTGCATGGTTTACAAGCAAGGTTATATGCTTATTAGCTCTAGTTGAGAGCCCTCTAAACACCCTTGCACTCCATGCCTAGGGAGCTCTAGGTTGCTTTCTCAAGGTTTCCAATCCGTGGATGCTCTTGGAAGTAATGACTTAGAGAAGTGCACATTTTGAGTGTACAGTATATTTATACCACATTCCTGTAACATTTCATTAGTATGCATATTAGAACATATAGATTGAAAAATATCATAATGAGAACAAAATTGAACAGGAGTTTTGCAACAACAGGTGATTCTTTCTTTGTTAATCCTTACATACCATGGTTTACATTTTTCAAAAGATCTTTGACTAATACTAATAGTTAACACCTTATCATCCACAAATTTTTTATACAATTCTATTTGAGTCATATCTAAAAGGTGTTTTGGATGTGGATCATGAACTTTTGAACTGACTCTTAATTTAAGAACATCTTTGGCATCAGGGGATACTCTTGTATTATCGTGCCAAAATTTTTCAATCAAAGTTTTGACTTCACCTGTAAGTTTCATGTCAGACCTCGGGAGTCTGCCACTGAAGGTCCATAAATGGTTTGTCAGATCACTTTCAAAGTTAACTCTTCTCTTTACAACTCTTGTTAAAGTTTTACGATTAATATTAAGATATCCACTTATGTTTGAAATCATTCTTTTATCAGTAGTAGTTTTGTTTACTAAAGCTGTTGTTATTGCTTGTCATGCCGCATTACTATCTTTATAATGATGTTTCTTTCCAATTGTGTCAAAGGCACTAGCAACAATTGATACAACTTATTTTAGAGACTCATCCTTCTTCTTAGTTTTCACATAAATGCCTAACCTCTTCATCACTTTCCTCATTTTAGACATTTTAATTAATTGTAACATTAATTGACATTGAAACACAAATTTCTTATTATAAAAAATTGTCTAAACAATCTGCTCGTGTGTGTCCTAATCTATCTCGATGAAACCAAACCATGTAGATTGTCTAACACATCAATTTTTTATTGAAATTGTTCATTTATTTCATTATCATTCAAATGAGTTTCTTTCTCAATCGATGTTTCTATGTCTACATTTGCATTGTTGATTTCAATCTGAATTGGTGTTTGATTTTCAGTTTCAATTGGGGTTTGACTTTCAATTCCTTTATCATTATGATTAACATTACTAATTTCTAAAATTTCACGTGTAATTAAATTTGTTAATCTATTTTCAGGAATAAAATTTAAATCATTTCTATTGTAACCTGCTTCTAGAAAATCATGAACATCTTTATCAGAATAAGTTGTAACAATTGGATGTGAAGACATACCTGTATCCAATACTGGATTAGAAGATGCACCTGATTTTGCTTCTTTAACCTCTACATCCATTATGATGTCTTCATTGTCCTCCTCTTCTGAAACAATTGTTGAACTCGATGCTCCAACATTATTTGGATTTCAAATTCTTTCTCTTCTTTCTCGTTGTCATTTTGCCTCCTTCTCTCTATTTTCTGCAATCTCCTCAGGTGTCAGAACCTTCGTTGACCTCTTTCTACGTTAGTTTGATCCCATTTTTGCACCAAAATTCGAGTTCAAACAATCTTTTTTGAATGTAAGATCCAAAATAAGACAAAAAAAAGAATGTTGGGAGAAATATTCTCTTTGTCTACTGCGAATTGATACAAAATAGATTGAAAAGTTGTGAATCATTAGATCAGGCCGATAGTCTGGTTTTTTTTTCTTGCAAAGACTCTTTAAGAAACGAGCACCCGTTTTTAGTTTCAAAAAATAGGCGCCCGTTTCTAGTTTCACAAAACGGGCACCCGTTTTGTAAATCTATGAGTGGGAACCTTACCTCTTGGCTTGGGTTTTGGTTTGGGACAAGCTTCGTGGGACCAAACCTGTGCTTGACCTTGCAAAAAAATGGCTAAGACATTATAGAGTAAAATTTTTGCCTTGCCATAATTTTTAGGATAACTTTCTGAATAAATTTTTTGATAAAACAAAAACCCATTTTAGCTCTTATTGTACAGATTATAAAAATATAAATTTTATAGTGATATGATGAATTTTAATATTTATAAAATATTTATTAAGCCAACATGGTACCTAAACTTGAAATACCAAGGTTAACTAAAACTTTAATAACTTTTTTAATTTTTTGTTTTTTGAAAAATGAGTTATATGTGACCAAACTACATAGAATTCTTTTCAAATTAATTTTGTTTTTTGTGAAAAAAAGTGAAGTTATCATCAAATTATGGTGTCGATACACCAGAGGTTTAAAAAATGTACTTTATAGTCAATTAAAAATTAATTAAAAAAAAATTCAATAAAAAAATAAGATAAAATATTCTGACCAATCTTCAGTGTTTTAGGTACCTTTTCCCAAAAGGATTCCCAAAAATACATTCATTTACTTCAAAAAAGGGTGTTTGTATACGCATGAGGTGTGGTCCTAAAACATGCATTTTGAAAAAGTGGTTTTTAGACATGCATACTAAAATTCAATTTATACCATGTGGGTATTGAAATAAATTACATATTTAAAAAGTAGATTCTGAGCACTAAATTTTATATTACTAAAGTTTTTCAAGATTCAATCTTTAAGTGCTTCAAATTTGGACATCAATTGATAGAAATTTTGAAAAACAGAGAAAACAATTCCACTTTTTGGCCAAAAGTGGGACTCAACTTCTTGCAGCCACCCAACATTGTTGAGTATATTTTTCTTTTATATTTTCACAAATTCTATCGAGCTGTATCATTCCCTATCCATATCCTCTAGCTCTCTCTACCACGTAATTCTACTCACTTGACATACCTTGATTCACAATTTGGAAGTCACTATTCTAAATCTTGTATTGCATAGTCATAGTTCAACATCAATATCAAGACACATAAGTAACTTCCAAAACCATTAATCCTTATTCATTTCTACATTCTAGTTGAATATGAATTTAGTGTTCTAATAACTCAAAGTTTCTTTCTTTCAAAATGAAAAGACACATCATATGTTGTAGAGGAACCATATACAAAATTCACCATAAAATATTGTGTAATATTCTTTTATCTTATCCTTATGGACACATGTGTGCGCATGCACCTACACACACACACACACACACACACCTTATTTGCAAGAATTTCAAGACCCTCATCTCCTTCTACTAATCCTTCTTCACATACCTCAATTGGAACAAGTTTTTCCCTATAATTCTTTTTTTTTTTACTTCTATTGGGTTTATTTTAGATTGTGCATGGGTACCTATTATATGGCCTTGTTGTTGAGACCCATTTCTTCTTACATTAATTTCATGTTAGGGGGTGTCAATGTAATATTTTTCCTAGCTTTGATATATGTTATTTGAAGTGTGATATTGTACTAGCTTATTGAGTTTACTTAACTTTATTTTTTTACTTAGATAGGACATGATAATGAGTTACACATTCTCCTTTAATATAATTTTCCTTCTTCAATTTATCATCTCATATATTTGAAAACTTAGTTAAAGTGATTTCTTCTTTTATGGTTTTCTAATTTTCCTCCCCCTCATTGGATTTGGAATCTTGAGGCTATATATAAAGTATTTGTGAAACCAACAAACCCACGTTGTTCCCATTTATTTTTATGTCCATATAGGTGAAATATATTACTATAGAAACATATTGACAACTAACATAATTTTGTGCTTAGTTTGGCTCATGCAGACCTCATCCATATCTATCTTTATTTACCCTTTTTTTACACCAACTCCCACATTCATAATTTAATCATCATTATTGCACCCTCATTCTCACTTCTATATACTCTCTACCTATCTTGAAATTATCAAGATCCCTAAGAGTAATTGCTAAGTGTCTCAAGATTGACCTAGTTCAATCTTGAGGCACACAAGAATGAACTTGAAACTTAAAATTTGAGTTCAAAGCCTAAGTTTATCAACCCCTACTATTTCTTCATTGTGATAAATGAGCTCATGTTTGCATGAAATGTTCCTATATCATGGCATTTAAAGACATTCAAATATGCACTTAATTTCATCAAGGACAATAAGAGAATAATGAGAGCGTGCTTTAATTTATGGGGGAATTAAAGATCCAAATATACAATCATTGTCATCTAGACTATTTGCATGTTTGTGTATGTTTTAATTGATATTTCTTATTATTGTTTTAATGCAACTTATTGAAGGGGTTTGACATAGGAAAATGAATCACCTATCAAGTTAGCAAACTCTAAAATGGTGTACTCAAACACCACCTTAACAAACTCAACTATCAAGAAGGTAAAGTTGAACCAAATTTTAGGTGTATATTATGTTAGATTGTTCTAATGATACATAGGGGTGAACCCACAATAGTAGGTTACACTTTTTTTAACCAATTTTGACACTCAAATGAACATTTTGAAAAAAAACTTCACATTCAAACACCTATTGCCGCTAAACCATTCCAAGTTTGAAGATGACGTAAATTAAAGTCTTTTAACAATTTTTGTGTAGATTCTGATTTTTTTTTTTTGAAAATATTTGCAATTGATTTGTATCCATTTTTCTATCTCTTTCAAAAACTAGTTTTTTTGTAGTAAACAACATTTTTAAAGAGTGACTGCACTCACTTGTTCAATCATAATTTGTTTTTCTAAAATAGATATGAATGTGATTCTTTCGAATTTAGTTTCGTAACATCCATATCTAGTGTTTTCAATGGGTCTCATGACTTTATCCTTAGTATTTCATATTTTACTAGGTTTGAAGTTGATTTAACTATAATTTTGACATATGTTCATTTGTTTAATTGTAACTTGTTGTGTACATGTGTCCAAAATCTTTTTTTTTGTTAGAAAGAGGACCTCAATACCTAGTGTGTAGATATTTTTTAGATTTTTTTCACTTGTTTACTATTTTTCCACAAGCATCGAACATAGAGGTAGATGTTTGGTAAGAAACCTATGTTTAATTAATCTAAAAAAAGAAATTCATAATAAACTGAATATATATTAAAATCATAACCATTGGAAAGCTCATTCTGAGTACTAGTGTCATGCATTCAGATTTGTCAATATTCTTCCATTTGAGCCTTCAATTTGAGCTTCAGAGGCTAGAAAATTGTAGAAAATGGGTGGCCTTTGGGGGATCATTTTTGATAGGGGGTTTTGATAGAAAATACTTTCGATAGAAACCCCCTTCTTTTCGATAGCAACCCCTTTCTATAAAAAATATATGGGTTAAATTTTAATAGAAACTACTTTCATTTTAAAAAACCCTATTTTAAGGGGCTTTAATTGAAACTCCTTTATTATTAATAAAATATATTAAAAACACTTTCGATCGAAAGCAAGTTTCGATCAAATTTTAAGGTAGGATAAATTTCAATCAAAACTATTTTTGGCTTTCTATCAAAAGTGGAAAAAATGGCAATTTGGCCAAAAGTGTCGAATTCCTTCCTCTGAAAAAGCGTAACCCACTATTGTGGGTTCACCCATAGATCCATTATTTGTGTTTGGTTAAGTATGGAATTCTTTGAGGCTTATATCATTTAAGATCGAACTATAAATAGTTTTACTTGACAATACAAATATTGAGATAATTGTGAAACCAAAAGTATCCATTTTCAAGAACAGTAAATTGATTCTACACAACTCCAATAACGTTTTCATTAATAGAAAAGCAAGTTTTAAAGGACATGAAACCTTTACATCAAATCAGACAACAAAGAGAAACAATAGAAAGGAAGAGCAAAAAATAAACAAGCTGACAACCTAAACAAAAGCCAACAGACCAAGCACTAGCAACTCAACAACAGACAAACAACCAGACAAAAACAAAAGACCACTAAACATCTTTGAGAAGCTCAGCCACATTCCAATAATGTTGTTCCTTCACCATTTTAAAATATTTCTATTTTGTACATTTAATTTTTACATATTTATTAGAATTACAAATCCCAACACTAATTATCCCAAATATTTTATGCTTTTCTACTTAAATCTATTTACTTACTCTAAATAATTAATCCAAAATATTTTTTTTAGACACAGAGTATGATAGATTTATTATTGTATAAGAGAATTTCTATAATCATATTGAAAACCTTAAGACATTTTTAAAACAAAACACAAAATATATAGGAGAACGATGAGAGCAAGCTTCAATTTTTAAGGAAATTAAATATCAAAATATACAATCATTGTCACATAGACTATTTGCATGTTTGTGTATGTTTTATTTGATATTTCTTATTATTGTTTTAGTCCAACTTATCAAAGGGGTCTGACATAGGAAAATGAATTATCTATCAAGTTAGCAAACTCTTAAATGGTGTACTCAAATGCCACCTTGACAAACTCAACTATCAAAAAGATAAAGTTGAACAAAGTTTTAGGTATATATTATGTTAGATTGTTCTAAAGCTACATAGATCAATCATTTCTATTTGGTCAAGCATGCAATGCTTTGAAGTTTATATCACAAGATTGAAATATAAATATTTTTACTTGACAATGCAAATATTGAGGCAATCATCAAACCAAAAGCATCCAATGGATTCTACACAACTTCAATAACATTATTCCTTCACCCCTTCACCATTCTAAAATATTTCTAACTTTTACTTTTAATTTTTACATATTTATTAGAATTACAAATCCCAGCACTAATTATCCCAAATATTTTATTTTTTGTTGCTTACATCTATTTACTTACTCTAAATAATTCATATATATATATATATATATATATATATATATATATATATATATATATATATATATATATATTACAATACACATATACACTATGATAGATTTTTTTATTTTTTTTTGATCGATAAGGGGCCGAGGCCGAATATTATATTAAAATAGTAAAATATACCAGAGCATAGATCAAGCTATTGAGTTTCAAAATACACACGACATTCCCTTGATGTTTCGCATGATCGCATAGTTTGAAAATGGCTTATGTGAACATGTGACACCTCATAAGCCTTCACCACCGTTACTTGCCCTTGGCTATGGGACCCACGATGCATATCCATCTCAGCGTTTGCATGTCAATTAGAAAGGGACACATCGGCGAGACCCGACACACTAACCCACCTTTAATTCCGCAGCAGCGACTTTCATCAGTTGTCGCATGATCGCATAGCCAAGAGAAGGGCTATGCGAACATGTGACACACCGAAGCCCTTTACCACCGTTAACCGCCGCTGCATAAAGTTTCCACAAAGGGCTTGTCGCATGATCGCATAACACAAGACTGGCTCATGCGAACATGCGACAAGCCCCTAGCCCTCCTCACAACCTTAGTGCCCACTTTATCCGTGCACTGGCGAGAACTTTGACTAGGTCCGCATCCGGAAGATCAACGGTCGTCGCATCTTCGCATATACCTTCAAGACTTAACCAGAACATGTATCCATCGTCAAATCATCCATGCTGTGACCCCACTGAAAAGTCTGGGCCCCCCGATGTGTCAACATTCCCTTACCAGCTCATCCAATCCCAACCTGACGCCTCGATGGTGAGTCATCACGTGGTCCCACTACAGACAAACCAACGACAACTAATCGGACGGTGGGTGCATGATCGCATGGGGAGAGAATATTTCATGCGATCACACACCAACCGTCGATCAAAATCTCTAACCCCAACCCCGCTGACAACACTCCACCTCTTATTTTCCTTATCAGACGGTGGGCACGACAATCCCATACTAGCTCAGCCAATCCCCACCTGACACCTTGACAATGAATCATCCCGTGGTCTCGCTGCAGACAAACCAACGACATCTAATTGGACGGAGGGTGCATGATCGCATGGGGAGAGAATATTCTATGCGATCACACGCCAGCCATCGATCAAAATCTCTAGCACAAGCCCCGCTGACAACACTCCACCTCTTAATTTCCTTCGGCCAATAGGGGTGCTCCATTTATACATACATGTCACCATGGACCCACAGTTTGAAACCCTACTCCACAAAGAAGAATCAACGGCTGACGTGATTTCGCATAGCTCTGACAAATCCCTTGCGCTTTAGCGACCACCGTTGATGCTCTGACATGTGAAGACCGTCTGACTTATCCGGAAACTAGGCCCCACCCTTGAGCTTTGGCAGTAAAGGAAAACTCCCATTCGCTGGATAGACTTTCTTCATTCCCTGACCTAGCGATGACTAACATGATAAAAAATTGGGCCCCACACAATCGCAACAGCGCACATAGGAATTGTTGGTGTCAGAGGTTTAACTGCGCAGAGGCGAACGACCGAAAACAACCAAGGTTTTCGATGCTAGAAGATAACTCCAACGACATCTAATCGGACGGTGGGCACATGATCGCATGGGGAGAGAATATTCCATGCGATCACATGCCAGCCGTCGATCAAAATCTCTACCGCAAGCCCCGCTGACAACACTCCACCTCTTTATTTCCTTCGGCCAATAGGGGTGTGCCATTTATGCATACATGACTGACATGATAAAAAATTGGGCCCCACACAATCACAGCAACGCACATAGGAATTGCTGGTGTCAGAGATTTAATTGCACAGAGGCGAACGACCGAAAACAACCAAGGTTTTCGATGCTAGAAGATAACTCCAACGGCATCTAATCGGACAGTGGGCGCATGATCGCATGGGGAGAGAATATTCCATGTGATCACACGCTAGCCGTCGATCAAAATCTCTAACGCAAGCTTCATTGACAACACTCCACCTCTTTAATTCCTTCGACCAATAGGGGTGCGCCATTTATGCATACATGTCACCATGGACCCACAGTTTGAAACCCTACACCGCAAAGAAGAGTCAACGGCTGGCATGATTTCGCATAGCTCTGACAAATCCCTTGCGCTTTAGCGACCACCGTTGATGCTCTGACATGTGAAGACCGTCTGACTTATCCGGAAACCAGGCCCCACCCTTGAGCTTTGGCAGTAAAGGCAAACTCCCATTTGCTGGATAGACTTTCTTCATTCCCTGACCTAGCGATGACTAACATGAAAAAAAATTAGCCCCACACACTCGCAGTAGCGCACATAGGATTTGCTGGTGTCAGAGATTTAGCTGCGCAAAGGCGACCGACCGAAAACAACCAAGGTTTTCGACGCTAGAAGATAACTCATGTCCGGATGCCGACACTCTTCGATGTACAATAGGTATTTGCTCTTCTTGTCCTAATCCAACTCCTCATTTAATGTTCTCAACTCCTACACTCGCTATGCGCAATGAGAAAAGACGTCCGTCTTATCACCACATGGAGCCGTTCTATCAACTTCTGAGGCAAAAATATATCAGGACCTGATTTGACCATTTTGATTTAGTGGTTAGATTCCATGAGCTCCGTTGAAACTCCGCTGACGTCGGATAGAATTTTCAAATTTGTAAAATCAGATTGAATACCTTAAGATACTTTTTAAACAAAAAATAAAATATATCAACTTATAGAAAAAGTGACATACACCTATAAGGGAAAAAATTAACATAAAAATGATATTAAAGAAGTGATGCGCATCTAATAAAATATGACAGATTTATTATTATATAGAAACATTTGTAAAATCAGATTGAAAATCTTAAAATACTTTTTAAACAAAACATAAAATATATATGTCAAAAATCAATTTATAGAAAAAGTGACATACATCTACCAGAAGGAAAATAAAATAAAATAAAAATGATATTATTGAAATGATACGCATCTATCATTGTATAAGAATTTCAAAATGACATAGAAGACCATGACTCGTTTTAACAATACAGAAATTAAATAAATAAATAATCATATTGATTATTGCTAAGTGCGATGGCTAGGTTATTGTCGTAAGAAAAACAATTTGTATGAGGAATAATAATGATAGGGCAAATCAAACAAATCAAATAAACAAATCAAATAAACAAACAGGTCACTAATTTCGTGATTGAAAAATGAAAATCTTATTCAAGAAATCTGTGATTAAACGATGGCACAGAAGAGACCTGAGCATATGGATATGGCCATTGGATATTGACGGAAATCAGTTAAATAATATGATGGGACATTATATGGTAGTAATTTTTTATTGGTAGCAGGAATTAATAAATGAGCTTGCTCTATTCAAGAGTACAAGCACGCTCTACAACATATAAAATAGTAAAAGCATCTATCAAATTATTAGTATGATGATCTTTATAAACATAAAAAATAAACTAAACAGTCTCCAAGCTATCTCTACCAACTCCACCAATTCCAGCTAGACCTGGGTTTCGGAGAAGACCCATCCATGTTGATTTTTAGAAAGCCCTGCGGAGGAGGGCTCCACCTCCCCACCCTATTTGCCTTCTGAAGTGGATGTTTGCATCTATTTCTCATGAGCTGACCTTGTGAAAGAGGAAGATGGAGACGTTGTAGCAAATAACAGCGCCAGGATTCACAACCTATGTCAAGTCACATATTGCTGAAACAGTTTCTCCCAAAGAATGGAGAATTAGGTAGCCGTTTAAGTACAATTTAAAGGATAATTTGCAATTTTTCGTTAGGAGCTGGAAAAGCGTATTCATCATTTTTTTTCATCTTATTTTTATTTGCTTACAATTTTGATTGCTTAAACAATAAGTAGCAAATGTTACATACATGGGGCCACTAGCTTCACAAATTATTCCTTGAAAAATTGAGCTGTTGCTGCTAGCAGAAATAAGCTAAGCAACAACATGAGGACCTGCCCTAAGTAAATAAAGAATTTTAACATGTAAAATTACTTAAATATGAATGTAGAAAAATGTAGAAATCAATGTGATGTAGAACAAAATGTCAAAGCAGTCGTGTAGATAAAATAATTTGATGAACAAAAGCATATTATGTCAAGCACGAGAAAAGTATTGTTTAGGAAATAGCCAAACCGTGAACTAGCTCATGTTATCTTTGATGATAAATAGAAGAGGAAAATATGAACAGGGGAAAATATACAAAGAAGAATAAGTTGATAAGGTTTGTTGTCTTTGTATGTTAAAATTTCCAACCCACGGTTATCTCTCATTGCGGTTTAATAAAAATAGGACCCCTCTAGAAGAACGAGCATCTATATTCTCCGGTGTCACATTATTTATCTTGTTGATTGAAAGTCTTTGAGTCGGAGATACTTCCCTGTAGTATACAATAAGGGCTCTCCAGCCCAATTTTAATGGGGAAATGATGTTTAGATCTTCTTCCTGTTTGATGGATCATCCTGGTTTTCTTTCAGAGCCTAGTAGTTTAAGCAGATATAAATACAAATTTTCTAGGTCTGCTAGTTTTAACAAGTGCTCTGGCCTGAAAGGCAGGGAGCCCTCTGCAATTCAGATATCTGCTACATTTAGAAGGACTCTTTCAGGAAGTAATCTGATGCTCCCTCTCATCAGGAATGAAGAAACCAATCAGAGAATTGGGGCATGTCATTTTTGCAGAGTAATGCGGTCAAGGAAGAATGGGTTATTAGTTGCCGCAGATAGCGGAGTTGAATTCAATAGGATGGGTTTGATGAATTCTCTCAATCAGGAAAGCCATTATGAGAATTCGTCCCCTTTTAGAGAAGTTCAATCCGAGAGGGATATGATCCACTACCCTCAGTGTCCTCTAGAAGAACATAAAAACCAAGTAACCCACAATTTTTTTGACTCTGTGAATGGTGGAAACATGTCTGAGCATTCTATGATGGTGGATAAATTGTTGGGTTTAAAGGTTGGACTGAATGGAATGGCTTTGGTCTGCACTGAAAGAGGATGTGTCCCTGCCCATGTATGTGAAATAGAACATATAAAGAAAGGCTCTGACATTCAAGATGGTGGTGATAGCGGTACAGGGGAAGAGGAAAGCTCCAGCAGCACAGATCTGTATTATCAAAAGATGTTGGAAGCAAACCCTCACAATCCTCTTCAGCTGAGAAACTATGCCAAGTTTTTGCACGAGGTGGATGTTGAATCTGTTCATTTTGGGTTAAACAACTTGTAGATTATGTCAAGAGGGTATTTCTATGTTACTGATATTTTTCAAATGGGCTTCCAATGGCGGTGACTATCAGAGAGCTAAACTGTAATATATGTTCTAGAAATTGGGCATCTAACACATTAGGATCTAGCCCATTATGTAGCTGCCTTGAATCTATGGAAAATTGTTAATGTCCAGAACCACATAAGAGAGCTTTAAGGTGGGATTTTCTTGTTTTTCTTTCAACTTCCTTTTGAGTAGGCAGGGATCCCTGCTCTTACTAGGACACCAAAATTCACTGCTAAGCTCTCCAATGCCTGAAGTACCTTTAAACTATCCAAAGTAACC
Organism: Chamaecyparis obtusa; assembly: GCA_027943335.1. Lineage (NCBI taxonomy): Eukaryota > Viridiplantae > Streptophyta > Pinopsida > Cupressales > Cupressaceae > Chamaecyparis > Chamaecyparis obtusa. The sequence goes on along the minus strand of BSBK01002288.1, from coordinate 653,229 downwards.
CTCTTCAATTGAGATGATTCACAAACCTAAATATTGAACTTAGTTTTAAAACAATAGTTCTACTCTAGCAAGCCCCGCAGTCCACAGCAAGTGAGCTCACTACAATACACTAACCATTTAAGCCCTTCCCTCTAACTGTAAGAGGCTTTGGACATAGGGTTTCTGACAAATAAATCACTGTTTAGTCATCTGGGTAGTTTGGCCAACTATAAGCCAGTGTTCTAAGCCATATAGTTGCTGATCTCGAGAGAATTTTAATTTGCTATGTATTTGCCCAACTGTAAGCCACTGTTATCAGCCATCTAGCAACCTTGAGTCTGTGACACATGTATCACTGTTTGGTTATCTGGGTACTCATGTACTACTGTTATTATAACATGCTGGTCTCGAGATAATTTTACTATTGCATACAATGGATATGAAGTTATTATAACTTTCTGATCTCGAGAAAATTTTACTATTGTATACCATTGATATGAAGTTTTTGGATTGATGTCCTCAGGTTCAATATGACATAAAGAGAGCAGAAGAATACTTCTCCAGGGCCGTATTGGCAAGCCCTAGGGATGGAGAAATCCTGTCACTGTATGCCAAATTCATATGGGAAACCCACAAGGATTTACCTCGGGCCCAAACTTACTTTGAAAGAGCAGTGGAAGCTGCCCCTCAAGACTGGTAAGCAGCCCCAGCCATGTCCGTATCAGCCGACTGTCTTATTTACTTTAAGCAGCAGACCCTGAAAATCTATCTAATAATAACCCACCATATGGTTGGGCTCGGTGTTGCAGCTATGTTATTGCATCTTATGCTCATTTCCTCTGGACCTATGAAGAGGATGAAGAGGAGAATGACCTCACTATAAGATAAGTAATTACTGCTGCCAAGTTGGGCTCTGTAATTACTGCCGCTGCTTTATATTTCATCTAGTTTTTTCAGTCCAGACCAGAGTATTTTCTTGACAACATTGGTTTCAGAATTTTCATGGGATTTATCTTTGACTGTTTATAAAATTTCTTGTGTCAAATCGAAGGTGTTAGATGAAGTTTAGTTACTAGAATGGAGTTTGCCTTTGCCTATGATGAGACTGGATATAAGTTATTATCAAACGGATTGACTGGGTATAAGTTCCCACAAAACTGTAGCGGTAAGCTTTGTCTTCACTTCTGATCCCAACAATAAGATCAGTTGTAAGTCACTGCTGAACTGACAGAGAACATGTAAATTTGTAGCTAAAAATGTGACAAGTATTGATTGAAAAATAGTAATAAAGGTAATGGTGAAAAAATTGTGTGGATGAACAGAATTTTGTAAAGAAAAATAGATTCTTACCAACAGATACTAGCTGTTGCTGTTCCTTAAATTCTAAGGTTACAAATACAAGTTTGAATAGGATTATATATTAAAAAACTGTTAGTTTAGGTTAAATTTGTTTTTATGAAAAGAAATTAAATATAAATCTTTAAATAATTTTAAAGTTGTAATTTAATTAGTGGAATATAATTAGTTAAATATAATTAGTGAGGATCAATGATGTTTGGATTCTGATTCTAATGGATATTCTTTAATCTTTCTCTGTTAAAGAGGAATCATATCTGTCTTTTTCTCTGCAACATAGGCTCATGCTCCAATATCAGATGACAAAATGAACTCTATATAATATAAATTTTGAATAAAAAAATACACAAACACAAAATTTATTCAATATCATCAATAAATTATATAACTTAATATATGATATAAACTTTAAAATTTGTAATTTAATATCAATAAATTTATAATTATTTTTTGAAAGTCTAAATTCAAAATAATTATTAAATAGAAAGTAGAAATTGTAAAGAAACTGTCAGGTTGATGTTATAATTTTGTTTAAGGATAAAGTTATTTTTCATACAAAATATACTTATAATTATAAAATATGTATGCTGTGATCATCATGATGTAATTAGATTATGTATGTTCATTTTAAAAAGTTAATATACCATTTTCTTTCACAAAAATACAAGGTAGAAAAGTTAAAATTATTGCACACTTGATACGTATATTAATAAAATAAAAATTATAAATTATTTGCTACTTATTTAAATAACTCTCTATTTTCAACTTCTATTCTTAATAAGTCTCTAAATAATAAGTGCAGGCACACACGCACACACACTTTCTTGAGTTGAAAAAAGCCTTGGGTCCTAATTGTTACACTATTTTATTCTTTCAAAAATGTTGGGATATTATTTGATAGGACGTCATTTTAGCTTTAGAAGAAGTTAGGAGGAACATAGCTATTCTAAAAGAGATGAATTCCACTTTTATGACTATTATTCCAAGGAGGTTAGCACCCACTTCCTTTGCTAATTTAGACTAATAGCACTTTGTAACAATTTGCAAAATTTTCACAAAGACCATTTCTATGAGATTGGCTAAAGTGATCCCTTCGATTATCTTCAAATTATGTTTTTTTTCTTGTGGTCAGGAACCTTCAAATGGAGCCATTGTGGCTCTTGAAGTATTACACTCAAATGTTGTTGAAAAGATCTCAATAATGGCCCTCAAATTAGACATGATGAAGGCCTATGATAGGGCAAATTAAGGGTTTTAATTGTAGTGCTTCATGATTTTTTCTTCCATGACAAATGCTATAAGTGGATTTATTTATCGATTTTGAGTCCAAGTTCTTAGTTATTGTTCCCCATGATAGAGGGTTTGAGTAGAACAATAAAAATAATGAATAGTAGGAACTTATGGAAAGGGATTAAGCTTTCTTCATTTCTTTATCTTTCACACATTGCTTATTTGTAGATGATAATCTATTATTTGGTCAAACTACTTTAGAAGAATAAGAAATAATAAATAAAAAAATTGCAGATTATTTTGCTTCTTCTAGTCAAATAATTAATCAAGAAAAATATAAAATCTTCTTCATGAATGTTTTGATTATGGTACAATAGTGAATCTCAAACTTTTGAGGTTTCAAAGCAAATGACAAAATTTTAACAAGAGTGAGATTAGACATATTAGTTATTACTCCTTTGTTCCCTTCTGGTTCTTTGTGGGAAATCGTGTCAAAGCCCAAATCACTTGTTATTAAGTTGTGATTTCACACAACAATGTTGGAAATGGCTTCAAATTATGTTAGATTGGTATTATCCATTACAAATAATTGGTAGTGTAAATAGTGTCATACCTAACTAGTTAGTTGTTAACACTTTCTAGACTGACCTATTCATACATAAGCTTAAGTTTACTTAGGAATTTTAATATTTTGTCTCACTTCATCTAATTAAGACATGTGTACTCACTTAGTGAGTTGCATCTACATTAACCACTTTCTCACACACTTGTCAACTATGCTCATAAATGTCCTAGGTTTGGAGTGTTAGTCAATTATTATATCAAACTTGTCTACCTCATCTACCTTGCCTATATATGCAAGGCTCTCTATATAAATTGCTTACACTCTCATTCTAAATGATAGACATTTCTATTTGCACTAATTTGGTTTCACTCGTAGTTTAAGGTTGTTGCATATCCTAATTTTGAAAATTCCAATAATAACCTCCTCAAATAGTTTCAATGTTAGCCTCTCTTGTATAAGCTTGAACAAGTTTTTCTCGTATCTAGGAATTGAGTCCCAAACATCTAGTTGGAAAGAAATAGTAGACTCTTTAAGAAAAAAATGCTACACCCCTAATCCTAGAGTATACATGTGGTTATGATTAATCAACTTGTTGCTATCTTAACACTTAATTATTTTTATTTTTAAAAAATGGGTAAATTTTTTATTTAATCAACAAAGAGAATTATAAATAAAACAAGACCAACAAGCTCATGCAACCGGCCAACCAACATAATTGTTAGAGTTTTAGGTGACTCTACAACCTTAGGATCAAATGAAAGACCAAGATAACTTCCACAAGAGAATGAAAAGACAATTGCAACAAGATGCAAGAATAATATTATTGCTAATGAACATGATTATTTAATGTACACAATAGGCCTACATATAGAGGTAAAGCAATAAGAGACAATGATAAGGAGGAGATAAGTTATCACCCACATAAGTTGGAATCACATGTCCACCAAAGGTGGATCATCCTGGACATTGTGCAATGAAGTATATGAAACATGTGAAGGATGATAATGTGATAAGTGCACTAAAGGTGGAGCTCACAATGCATAAAGTAGAGTATGATAACAACTATCACCACCTATTATATGACTGAAACATATTGGAAGAACAATAACCATACAATATATATTACTAAAATATAGTGGAATTAAGTGATACTACATAGAACATATGATTGAAACATAGTGGAGTTAAGTGATACTACACAAAATATATGATTGAAACATAGTGGAATTATGTGATACTATAGAAAATATATGACTATGACATACTACAAATATACCAAAATATTACTAAAACCCTATATTCATTTTCTTGTCACTTTGTTACAAATGTAACATTCCAATTTTAACAAAGCCAAAATTTTCATTTTTTATAATCATACCACTGTTATATTTTATCTTGGATTGCAAATACAGATTGCAAAAAATCAACATGGTTGAAACAAAATTCAACAAAAGCACTAGATATATCTAACCTTCTTTGCATAGAAAATACCCAAAATAAACTATACTACATCAATAAAAAAACACATTGTCTACAAACTTAATCAATTATCCATAAATTTAAGAAAATGAGGCAGTGTTTCATATCTAGAGGCAACACACTCTACTGCACTTATAGACATTGTTAGTTGGTTATTAAAGGTTCGTAGAAAACTTTCTATATATGGACAAGAAATGTATGGTTTGCATCTGCAGTTAGTTGCAATTGCTCTAAGTAGTTAGGGGTACTTCCTACTTATATAGTATTGAGAGCTACAAAAGTTGGGGACAAGATGTTGAACATATCAATCAAAATTGGGTGTTGGGTGGGGGGAAGGGGTAGATGCTCGATGTTGTTGAAATATTATGTTTATATCTCACAACATTTTTAGCTTTGTTTTGAGCTTCCTTGTGTTGTCAATCAACCTTGGTATGCTCTTTTATAATCTCCCTCTCCTATTGTACGCTAGACTACTCCTTTACTTCTTATTGTTTACTTACTTGCTTCTCCAACCCAAGTACTTCATTTTTTTCTTGGTTTTCTTAGCATTCTACTTTCCTCTCCCTTGTCTACTCATTTTTTCACAGTTGCACAACTATCCATTTCTCTTCTTTTGTTCATCATTTTTATTAAGCATGTTAACATAGGCATCATAAGTTAATATATCTGATTGCCTACTTAGATAAAGCACTTCAATAGTCCACTTCCGTATGATGTTTTCTGTACCATCTATACTGGAAGTATTGAAAATTTGTTGGTTGAATTTTTTGTTTACTTCCCGTCCTCTTGAGTGCATGACACAAAGTTAAACTCTTGGGCACTTATGCCATTTTTGTCAAGTCAGAATAAACACTACTTTTCTAGTCCTAATTTGTTACATTTGTAAATTAATAATTTTTTCTTCTTGGATTATATTATGGTAGGGATTACAATAAAAGAGTGACTTCCTTCTTAGTGAAATTTGTTTGCACTCCAATATTTGTGGTTGGTATGTGCAGGATCATGGTATGCCAAATTAGGCCCTTATGTGGCAATGAAAAATCAAAAAATCAGGTTTAGGCAAGTTGACATAAAAATTTGAACAAGTTATAAATATTATATCAAAAATATGTAAGAAGAGAATATGTAGAAAATTAAATTTGGTTTCTAAGATACTAGGCCTTTTTTGAAAAATAGTTATTCTATATGTTGAAAATTTCAAATTTCAATGTAGCAGTACGAAAATTTCAAGAAAAAAATAAGAAGTAGGTGTATGTCTGACCACCTTAAACACAATCAAATGATAATTTTTTTTTACAATATTCTAGATGTAAGTAGTAGACTCATGTATAGATGTGACATATTTTTTTGTAATTTTTTTCCAAATAAATAATTAATTATGATTTTTCTTCTACAAATTTTCCATAATACAAAAACTCTCGTATTTGTCCACGTTAACTTAGTCTAAAATTTATCAAAGTGAAAACTTTTTTTATTTTTCTTGTAGTAGGAAAAACATAGAATGTGACACATGTTTTGAATTTCAAAAATGTTATACAGTTTCAAAGTTATAGCTATTTTTCAATAAGTCTATCAATCAGGACTAGAAAGATAACAAGTAGGTGTATGTCTGACCACATTTAACAATATCAAATGATGATATTTTCTTATAAGATTCTAGATAAAAGTAGTAGACTCATGTCCGGATGTGTTGTATATTTTTTGTATTTTTTTCCATTTAAATAATTAATTATGATTTTTCTGCTACAAATTTTCTTGAATATAAAAACTCTCGTGTTTGACCACCTTAACTTAGTCTAAACTTCATCAAATTGAAAGAATTGTTTATTATTATTGTATTAGGAGAAACATAGAATGTGATGTATATTTCAGATTTTAAAAATGTTATATTGTTTGAACGTTATAGTTATTTTCAAAGAATCTATCAATCAGGACTTCTTTTTTACATCACCAGTTTTTGGCATACCATGATCCTGCACATACCCTAGTTGCTTTCTTCAACTATTCTAGTTGTCTTTCTTGTGTTCGCAATCTTAATTTTTTTTTAATAATTTCCATACCCTTATTACAAGTAGGTTGAGCATTATGAATTTATTGGTTGTTCATTTCAATTAGTACATTATATGCATTTGAATTTTGGACAAAACCATCAATATGATCCTCATTATAGCTAGCTAGATGCATTGACATTTCAACTGTAATGTCTTGTAGATCATCTTCCATTGCCATACATTGTGCTCTTTTCTCTAGCAATGTATACTTCCTCTTCAGTTGTGAAGGCCTCACTTGGCCTCATATCCCTATCAAGTGGCCAAATTTTAGTTCTATGAAAGCCACTTATAATGTTCTATGGACTCAATGTCTGGTTGAATGCTTTAATTACAAGAGTTTCTAACTCTTCTCTTACATGCACACACACACACACACACACACATGTGTGTGTGTGTGTGTGTCCACGCCTATATGTATGTATGTATGTGTGGTGGGTATGTTTAATGAATTTTTTTGTATTTATTTTTGAAAGAAACAACAACAAGAGGGTGCTGGCCCATGGTACAAATTGAGTTAAACTAGAAGCACATTAACAACACATTAACTGCAACTAGAGAACTTGTAAGAAAGATAAACAACATCCATCTTATACCTCTATAAAAAAGATAAGTCTGGATAACCCATAGAGAAATTTTAAAGAAAAGATAACAATATCAGAATTCTTAAAGTTTAAAATCATATGATGCCACGTAGGGCCAAACCACCAATAATTTAAGAAATTATTAAGAAAACTATTGAAAACATAGCCCCCAAGGCTTGAAATTAATTAAAAAACCTACAAACCATTAGAAAAAGCTAATTTTTTCCCCGTATCCTCTTGGAGAGTAGGATTTTCACCCATTCCTCATTAAGGAATTGGAATAGGTCACTATTATTTCCTTCCACTATCAGTTTCTTCCAAGAGAATTTTTCTTGCATAGTACATAGAGTAACAACTGAGGAATGCATCACTTTAAGGGTGAACTTGCTGGTATCCTGTAGATGGATGTTTATGCTAACCACCTCCCTTTTCATGTTGTTAATCATACAATCAAGCTCCATAATTTTGTATTTAAATTTACCAACAACACCCCCCAAGCCAATGTTGGTAGAGGCAACCACCGAAGGATGGATTTCCTCAATGATCACATTCTCATGAGTATCTTTTGGGGGGGAAGGGGGAGGGGTAGAGTTAGGGTTGTTCTCAGAAGGGCTCTTGATAGGGGGCAGGGGCATATCCCACTTTAGACTATCAAATACATAGTAAGAGGATCCGTTCTCTGACTCTTTTCACTATTGTCCTCCGACTCCTTAGAATTAGCAGCATTAGTTTTTTTCATTGCCTTTTTTCATTTTTCCTTAGCAAGCCAATTAGACCAGCGGTGGGTTTCAGTATAGTCCACCTTGGAGTCCACAGTATACACCGATCTCTTGGTCTTTTTTAGGGTTCTAAAATCCTCTACACAACTTTTATCTTTTTTCTTCCCTTTAATCACATGGGTCACAAAGATAGGAGAATCCTCTTTGCAATCCTCAGACCTAAAAGGGTTGTCAACATAGTGATTATGTCTCGAGATGCTAGGGGCATAAGAATCTGCTCATGAGTGGACCCTAATGGAGAGGGATCATTATTCTATAACAAAACCTAAGAAGAGATATTAAGGGGAGGAAAATAAGCCAGATGGAACTTATAAAGCCTAAACATGAGGCCCTGATGCAGAATAGTAAAGTTTTTTCTAGATTCCTTGCCTCGATAATAGACACAATATTTCTCTCCATGGAGTGAAGCAGAAAAAAGGGAATGGAAATATGATCTTTATGGTGCAAGTGGTTAAGAAAGGTAAGGTGGTAGAAATAGTAAAAAGTAAATTTTCCTTCCAAATTGAAATACTTCATAATAATAGAACACACCTTAGGCCATATGTTAGGTAATTCCTCTCTACTAAATCCTCCCTGCTTCTTCACCGGTTGTTCCTTAGGAGCACGAAAAAACTGGTTGATACTTTCCTGATCAGGCGTGTGAATATTTTTTTTGCCATTTGTGACCATGAATGGGCAAGCCCATGGGCTTCCCAATAACCTCCTCGTTGATCTCAAAAGATATTACATTCACTATCATCCTTCTCTCATTCCAAGATGAGATGAATTACCAAGAGACAAGTTTGTCGTGACTAGTCATAATTTCTATAAAGGTGAGGATGCCACCATCTTTACAAAAAAACATAACATTGGGATTAGTAAGGAATTCATAAAAAATCTTGTTAAGTTAAATCTATATCTTTTCCCCTCCCATGGTGTTCATTTCAGACAACAAAGTACACAATAAAGGGCATTCAAAAAGGCGACTAGAAAACCCCATAGTGGATAATTTAAGGAAAGACAAAAACATGTGAAGCAAAGGGCACAGATAAATTTTGTTTTTCCTATAATTGGTGCATTTAATCCTTTCCCTACCAAAAGTACCATCCAACACATACAATGTCACAAAAAATAGAAAGATCGTCCCTCCAAGACTCATGAAATCCCATGTAATCAATACGCTTCATCAAGTTGCACCAAAATCCATGTTTTTACAAATACTCCACCATAAGTAATGATGATTCATCCTTGTCATCTTACATGTGTAGATAGAAATTCACAAAGAGAAGTTATCCACCTTTCCCAATAACAAATCTCACTAGCGACCATAATAGAAAATATGATTAAGGATGAAAGCAAAATTTGAAAAAACTCTAGTGGGCCCAAAGGCTCCAAAATTCAATAAATTTTCCTTCATCTCAAATATTAGGATTGACATTCTCCTCATGCCATAATAGATGTTGAGTATGTTCTAGGATCTGATTGGAAAAAATCCAACATCTTAGACCATCCATCCTCAAAGCAACAATAGCAAGGGAGTCCGCAACTGAGTTCCCATCTCTATAGGTATGTATAATCTTGGTCTCATCAAAATTAGAGATAAGACACTTGATGTCCTACAAGATGTCATCCACTTTCCACCCAACCTTCTCCTTGTCATTGACATCATCAATGATAATCTTAGAATCTCCTTCGATAACCATGAGTTTGAGGCCCATAGAGAAAGCAATTTTGAGACCCCAAAGGAGGGTCAGTCCTTCAGCTTGGTTGTCTATGTGGTCAAGAAGGGGGCCAAAAAATGCCGGTCTAACCCACCCACAATAGGCTCTTAGGACACCCCCACCCGCCTAATCATCATGCATAGAAACACTGTCAAAATTGAGTTTGACCCAATTGAGGGGGAACTCACCTGGTGGTACACTTGGATAAGAGTTTAGAGTTATCGAATCTATCAAACAAATTATAGAGGTTCCAACTTCTGGCTAGCCTAGCATTAGCTTCACTAGGGGAGGTATTAGGGCTCTTCCAATGTGAAGAGGAGACATTGTCAAGAAGAAGTTTTAGGACAAGGTTGAGAGTAACATCAGGTGCCAACTCCAAATCCCTAAAAGTCCTGTTATTTTCCAGATACACCAACACATATTGGGGGGATCTAATGCCAAAGAAGCTGAATGAGGGGGTGTAAAGAGGGACAATGTCAATCCACAAATACCTGAATATCAGAATTGATGGCTCGGTACACATTGAGCTTACCAAAGACTTGCTACCAGATGTGGGATGCATAATCAAAGTGCAGAAACAAGTGGTTAATGGTTTCCTCTTCTTTCTTACAAAGAATACACCTGTTAGCAAGGTTACACCCCCTTTTGGTTAATTTATCCCGAGTCAAAACTTTTCCATGCATAAGAGTCCACTAGAAAAAATGAGTTTAGGAATGAGGTGGGAATTCCAAACATTCTTCCATTCCAAAGATTCATCCAATTCCCTTATAAGGAGATTGTAAAAAGATTTAATCGAGAAGTTACCCGATTGAGTAGGTGTCTAGATAATACAGTCAAAGATGTTATACATAGGGATTCTAATGCAATGCAAAATATTCATCATCTCATGGGTGAGATTTCTTAGATCTGGTCTTTCAGCCACAATAGGAATCAAGTCTTTCCATTTTCCCTGCTCCATGTAATTAGTAACTCTTCCACCCAAAAGAGGCAATAGAAAATATTTTAGGGGGGAGAACCTCCTAGCCTCTAGAGATAAATCTTGCACCCATTTGTCTTCCAAAAATATGATATCACTGCCATTGCCCAGCTGCCAATGCACTCCAAAGGAAAGGAGGGTTTTGCACTCAAGGATGTTGTTCTAAATTTTGGATCCTTGGGGTAGGTTATTGGTTAAAAAAAGATTCTTAAAGAAATTTCTAATAAGGCACTTATCTTCCATCATTTTTCACCAGTCATCAGCCCCCAAGACCAACCTCTAGGTGATCTTATACATAAGAGACTTATTCAGATTGGTCACTTTCTGAAGTCTGAGACCCTCCAAAATTTTGTGAGTGCAAAGTCTATCCTAGTTAAAACTAGAGAGAGCCTCTTTTTCTCCTTGGTGCCAGACCATAAGAAGGTACACTAAATCTTCTCTAGTTTTTTCACCATTGCACCCAAGATTCTAAATAGAGACAAGTAAACTGGGATCTCCTAGAAGCAATGAAAACTTTAGTGGTGATTATTCACCATTTGGTGAATATCGCTTGTCGGCAACCCATGATTTGGAGAATATATTGCCCATATGGGGTTGACCATATTGCCCCGCATTTATTAAAATTGGGTCCAATGCCCGGGCCCATCGCCCATCACTTTATTTAATTTTGTCCATTTCTTTCACATTATCACCAATGGCATATAATTTTTGGGCACAACATATTTTAAACATTCGCCTATAATTCCAAAGTGGCTCGAAATGGATGACCTATATTTGACAATAGTTATATATATATATTTTTAGGGGGCCCCAAATTCGCCTGGCATTTTACAGATGCATGTCTTAAACTGATGCATTTTTGCCTAATTACGCGGGCTTCGCCAAATATTTGTAGACCTAATACCTCCTGCCAAATTCACCAAAAAAGGATTAGCATAAATACATTCATAGATCAGTGTTATTGTACACAATTTGGCTCAGCTCAATTTGATCGATAGTGAAGTTCAGACTGTTGATTCTTGACTGCATTAGCGAGTCACGACTACAATTGAATTTGAGGCAAAGGTACGTGATTATTATTCTACGACTATGTAAATTTGAGTTTATTCTTATTTAGTGGGGGCCAGTTTGTGAATAGAGGTGACCAAGGAGACCTCAGACATGATTTAATGGTGAATCAATCATATTTATATATATTATAGTTCTATTATCACTTCTTCAACAAGTCAACATTTTTTTTTTCACTAGTAGGATGGTAGCCTTTATTTCATTGAAGAATCGAGATGTTGAACAAGAATAAGGGTAAGGCTCTCACATATGGGGAAAGCCAAGAGAGGCTAGCAAAACGCATAACCTTATCATCATACTTTGGTTGATGGTGTTGGAAATGTTTCTGGCCAAAATCAAGAAGCTACTTCATCACAAGAAGATTTTCAAGATTCACAACCTGAACCTACACAACATATTGAAGAAGTCAGTGAACCTGATATCTCAAATCATGATAAACTTGAAGAATATTTTCAGTTAAATACCCAAAGTAGCCATAATGGTATAATTGACTTGGATGAGATTGAGAATGTCAGAGAAGATGATGGTGTAGGGAAGAAGAAAAGAAAATACAATTCAAAGAATGATAGAGAATTAAAAAAAGATCGAATGTGGGATCTCAAAGTATCCATTCATTGAGCTAGTGGACAATCCAATTGAAGGTGAGCCTCTGGTAGAATGCAGATGTAAGATTTGCAACAAGATAAATAAGAAGGAAAAGAGGTTGTATCTAAAAATTGACACCATAGAGAAGCATATGGGTAAAGTTTATGAAAAGAAAACCATAGATGGAGTTAAAAAATTAGTGGTAAGATGGAAAACAGAGGAGGAATCTCAGCATGTTAGGAATGCAGAATTATATATGAATTTCAACATAATATAAAGATGAATCATGGTGAAGTTAAAGGCTCTATTGAAGTTTGTTTTGGTAAAGTATTGGAAGTAGAACTAATGGGAAAAGTTGTTCAGTTAAGTGTTGTGTTTAATTTTTTGAGCAGAGGGCATCCTATGATAGACTACCCATCATTGAGTGCTTTATTACACTTTCTGAAAGTTCATAACTATCCTAACAATCACTGGTCAGTAAACAGTGGATGGGAATGGGGCGCAAGTTGTCTTACCGAGGTTGAAAAAGAGGATCTAAAGGCAAAAATTAAAGAGTCAAATTTTATTGCATTATCTTTAGACAAGGTTACAACAGTAGACAATACTTCCTGGGTATGCATGCATGTTTATACTATACACAATTTTGTTCGCCAACCTCATCTTCTAACTGTTGCTAAAATGAAGGATAATGCGACAACAAAAAATTTATTTGAACTAGTAAAGAGTTCTCTAATTGAATATGGAGATATAAATGACATGACGATTGCCAAAAAGTTGGTGTGTGTAGGAGCAGATGGAGCTTCAGTAATGCAAGGCCATAGGGGTAGTCTTTGCACAAAGATACAATCTTCTTGTGCACCCTACATTACTCCCATTCACTGCATGGCCCACATAATGAATCTAGCTTTTGGAGTTGTCAGCAAGCATGCTCCAGTACAAAAAATTGAAATTTTAATCAAAGAGCTCTACCAATACTTCTGTCGAAGTTCGAAATGATTGAGGGAATTTCAACACTTTTCCAAAGGACTAACCGAGGGGAACAAGCTTCTTAAGGATAATGATACCATATGGACTCTTTGGATGGACCAGCGCATTGAGTTTTTTTAGAATATCAATCGTTGCTTGGTCTAATGAACTCAAGTCGTGATGAAGCAGGGAAACCAAAATTTCCTGCGCTGCTACAAATGTTAAGTAATGTAGAGACACTCTTAACATTAGAAGGTCTTCTCTCCATGCTTAAGGAAATGAGAAATTTAATGAAAAAGGCCTAGCAAAGAGCTATGTATATTGCAGAATATGTTGCACTACGTAAATTGACATGTGTGACGCTTGATAATCTCTATCGATCATGTGATGATGTAAAATTTTCCAGCTAGTTGAAAATCACAGATTTTGACAATCCTGATAACTTTTTAAAAATCGGTGCAAACAGGGAGTTCTATGCAGAAGTTCACGGAGTTGAGATACCAATGCACTACTTTTCGAGGATCGAGTCCGAGGAACCAGGAAAGAACCCCAAGAAGCAAGTATCAAGTATTAAAATGGAATACTTTACCAAGATCATTGAGTGTGTAACAGCTTGTGTGAAGCACATTGCCTTTGATCTTTCTGCACATATTAGAGAAATATTCTCTCTAGTCTAACTACTTGAATACATGGCTATTGTGTTTCCTTGATATTGGAGATTGAACAATTTGAAAGATTTTAAAACTAAGCTTTTAACTTTGATAGATCATTTTTGCAAAACCAAAGAGTTAAATGGAGTAACTCTAAATGGAATGTTAGATGAATCTCGTTCGAGAGAGAAATCAGGTCATTTTTCACTGACAATGAGGGAACAATATATATTATGCAGAACCCTCTCAAAGATGGATCAGTAACAAGGCTTTGGAAAAATCTAGCTGAGAGCGAAATGTTGATTGATTCAATATCAAAATATTTAAAGCTTTTTGATTTATGTCTGACCATGATATTGGGGTCGGTGGAGGATGAGAGAGTTTTCAGTGCTTTGGGATTCCTAAAGTCAAAGCTAAGAAACAAACTAGATACGAATTTGGAAAATTGCTTGAGGCTCTATACATTCAAGTATGAAGTCAATACTTTTCCTTACGAAAGGGCATTGAAATTGTGGAGGAAGAAATGTCAAAGAAGAGGGTTGGGAAACATTTCAAACCAAAGTGGGAGTGCCAGAGACAATGATGTCATTGACTCATGTACTAGTACTAGTACTACTAGCAGTGAACATCAGTTAAGCGGAGGTATGCAGAGTGAAGAAAACATATCGAAGAACCAAGGAAGCTATGAAGTTGATGGCGATGAATCTGAGGATCCCAATAATGATATGATGTGGTATCTTGAACCGTTGTAGAAGTAGCAGGTCCTAGGTATTTGTTAAACTTTTTCCTGAAGTCTACTGTCAGTTTTTGTGTCTCATCATTAATCATGCATAATAGCATATTCCAATGTCAAAAACATGAATGTGGTTGATAATGTCATCAAGATTCAATTCCACAATTAATAATGGTTTTCATTTGCATTATTCAACTCATATGGTACAATTCTTGTAGATTTTTCATTATTTTTTTTGACAACATAGCAATTCATATGTTACACTTCTTAGAAATACTGATTCTCATTAATTTAATTACAAATATGATACAATGTAACAATTCATTCATTAATATTAGTAAGAACACAACTCTATGATTTTGTTTACAAAAGTCAATGACTCAATACCCATTGGCACATTGCCCAATTTCAATTTCATTACCCTAAGCCAATGACCTTGAATTCCCTTTTATAGAAATAAGGGAGCAACAACAGCTTCAGGTCGATTTGCCTAATGTGAAGTCTCAAAATCAAAATTAGTAAGACAACTACAAGTCTACAACATCTCTATAGCTATACAATTCTGCATTTGACAGGTCGGTTTAGTAAATTAGCATTGGCAATAGCATCTACAACATTGATCCTGTTCAAAAAACAAAGTTCAAACTTGTTACTTTAAATTCAATTCAAGCAATTAGAAAAAGATATAGAGATGATTGAAACTAAAAGTAATTTCACATACGATGCTTGATGAGATCAAGACGATTCTATCAATTTCTTTAGTATGCTCCATTCTTCATTGGTTGGAAGGTCAATATTTGTCATTTTATAGTAAATGACCTGCAACCTCGTCAGCCATCCATACTTGGAAGAGTGAGTTGAAAGAAATGTTCCTTCCAATATTGCATTCAAATTTGTCAATGTTTTGATGCAATTTGCAATGCCTTCATGAGTTTTGTCCTGAGGAAGCTTGGCTAAATCAGACGTCATTGTGTCCTCCAACTTTTTTTTTGTAAGATTCTCTTCCAACAAAATTTTTTGATGAGTAATCAAGACCAGGACTCAGCAAACCAAGAGTTATCAATTTTGTTGTTTTATTATTCAACTTGGCGAGCTTTGGCCCGAATAAGGCAAGAGTTTCGTCTACTTCTATTAGTTTCTGACATTTTTGAAAGATAGAGTTTGCCTTTATTGATGCACCAACGCGGTCCTGAATTCCCTTGCTTGCCAAATGCCTGTCACTGGTTGTGTTGATTTCTTGCAAAATCTACTTTGCAGTATTTTGTCTCTGACAAATTGTTTTGTTCTTCTCAATGTGCTCTTTTAGCTTCCCAACAACATCTCTAAGACTTTCATTCAGTTCAAACCAATCACACAACCTATCAACAAACACCTTTATTTTCCCCCATAAGTATTTTTTATTTTCTTGACTATATTATTTACATGGTCATTCAAGCTATTTTTGTAAGTTTTAATTGTATTATTTGCCTTCTTTAGGTCTTCTCTCATTTCTAAGAACTGGTGTTCACTATGTTTTTTTATTTGCACTACTTTCTCTTCCCACTATTTTGTTTTTACCCTCTCATTCTCCAATTCTTTATTCAAGTTATTGTTTGCCTGTCCTGCATTCTCCATGCTTTTGTATATACTTAATGAAGAGGCTTTTTCATCCTCAAGTTTTTTTTCGCTCTATTCCAATTTTTCCCTTAGAGTTTTTAGTTCTATGTCCATATGTTCTTGCTGTCCAATTGCTTCTTTAGAGGATGAATTTTTTATCCTTTTCTCTAATTCTTTGCACCCATTTTCTATTGCTTTCTCCTTTGCCTTTTCATTTTCCATGTCTACCTTTAACTCATCTATTGTGCCCTGAAGCTTTCCTTTCTCTCTCTCCAACTTCATCACTGAATTGTAGACCACTTGGTTGGTCATTTTTGACACATTTATCTTGTCCACATTTTAAATTTTGGATAAATCCATTTGGAGGGTGCTAACTTGAAATTGAGATGGATCTAACTAACTCTCTAGTGGATTGTTATCTCTAGGTGGGGGCATAACAACCATGAACTTCATCATATCTTTCTTTGGGTCATATGTAGGAAATAACCTATTGGATGCAGGTTCTACATCACGAGTTGCAGCAACTGCTTCCATCTTCAATGTCTTACTGTTTTGTCTATTCCTATTTTTTGATTGTTTAAAGTTAGTTACAAAATCATTGTAACAAAAATTAGGGTTTTCTGACACAATTGAATGTTTGAATGGTGAAATAGAACTTGCACTGATGTACGAGCTTCCAGCTATGTTGCCTGTGGTTCTCCTAATTCCACCATGAGGATTAGCAACACCCTGACCCATTACAAAAGGATTTTTTGGACTGTTTTGGGGGTTTTGTCCTGAAGGTGTGGCAATTGTTGGACTCATAGTCACCATTGCCATTGTTGTACTACTACTTTTCATAACCTTTTGCTTCTTTACACTACCTTGATCTCTGGGATCCATTGATCCCATGTCCACCTGTAATGTCCTTTTCAGACCACTAGTTGTACCCATGATATCCACAGCTGTGGGAGTGGCAATTGATTCATATTGAATTTGAGTGCTTGGATCAGGTGGAACTGGATTTGAAGGTGGAACAAATGAAATTGACTAAGTACTATTTTTTGTTGATGAATATGATGATTGAAGTCCAAGGCCTGGTTTTTTACCATATTTTGGGGGAGTTGGTGGGTCAAGTGGAGACTAAGGCCCTTGTCGACTGGGACCTAGACCACCAAAACCTAGGTAGCCCATTTCTTCTACAATATCTGCCCCTTTGGTATATTTATCTTTTGTGCACATCAACTCCTCTACTAATTGAATATACTTTAATGGATGTGGGATTCATAGAATCCTGCTCAAAATAATTATTTGGACGATCATCATCGTCGTGATATGCTTCAGTTGGATGCTCCTTATTCCACAATTCGCTAAACATTGTATCCTCTTCCACGTCATAAAGATTTGCAAAGGTCTTTGGATCATCGAGTTTCTTCCTCATTTCCCAAAAATCAAAAATTTTGATTCGAGTCCAATTATCATCCATACATTCATCCATTAGGTCTTTTGGAATAGATTTTGTAGATGGTTGAGCATCTTTTTGGTAGAAATTATACGTTGTTGTGGCCTGCACTTTTCCTTTTTGTTTGTGCAATGCCATAATTTGTGATGACAATTCCTATATTGAAATATTATTTTCAACAACATATTTCTCCATCTCTTTTTTGACTTCGTCCTAGGACTCCATGTTTTTAAAATTTTCTATCAATGGAAAAATTTCATGTTGACATTTTCTTGCAGAGTTCCCATTCTCTCTAGGCTTTGTCCCAATTATGTTGAGTGGATCATATTGCCAATGACTTGTTAATATGATTTAGAACAACATAGAGGGGGGGGTGAATCAGTTGTTCTTAGGTCCTAATGTATAAAATAATCTCATAAACTTATCCTTCAATCAAATCCAAAACCAAAACAAACTTGGTCATCACTGATTCAATAATAGAAAATCCTAACAATGCAGTCCACTACCCAGCTATAACTTAACTTGTAAAACATAGCAATGTTAAGATCTAAACATTCACACAAGTATAAGCACCAGGTTTTATAGTGGAAACTCAATTTGGGAAAAACCACTTTGTAACATGCTACTATTATTTTCACTCTTCTGAAGTGAGCTCGGTAAAAAGCCAACCCTGTCAAAGGTTACAATACACACTGTCAAATGTGACCTAGTTAAAGGATTTCAATCACCCTGTTAAAAGTGAGCCTAGTCATAGGACTTACATACACTTAATTTAGAATGCAACCTTGTTCAAAGGATTTAACATATGACTGTTAGGTCAACCTCTATTAAAAGGATTTTGACTATTACAATGGTTAGAAAGTAGCAGTAGTATTATCTGAAAAATATACAACTCACTTTACAAATATCAGATCTGATTCCGTACACTAATGCTGGTTTACAAACTTTGAAACTTTTCCATTTCCATCTTTGATCTGCTTGAAACTTTTCTTCAAGCAATCACCACCATTCTCCTTTAGCCTTTTCTGCTTATTCAGTCAATAAAAATTTCCTCTTCCAGCATTCTCTGTTCACCATGTACATACATATCACAATGTTCAGGTTCCCTTATATTTTCCTTAATTAGGTTAACTCATCTTTTGCCGCTCAATCTCATTCGTAGATCTTAGGGTTAGGTCAGATTCATTGAATCTACCCACTTTATGTTCTTCGAATCCTTTTCTAGAATCATCTCAAATCTCTTAAAGATTTACAATAAGACATTTCACAAAGCATTTAATGCTTCCAAACAATCAATAAATAAAGTCAACATGTTTTACATAATCCAAGAATTCAACAATGTCGGCTCCAAAATTAAATTCTCTTCAAATATAAAATTGTTGATGCTCGGTCAATACTGTGATTGTTCACTCAGTCTTCATGTAGAACGCTTGGTCAATACTAAAACTATCTCCTCGACTTGTACTGTCTTCCTCGCAATTTAGTGGTGCTCGGTTGACACTATAATTTTCTCGGCATATACTACTCAGTCGACACTAACATTACTCAACTTAAACATGATTTTTCCATTCTTTTCTTGGTTAAGCCTACTAGCTTAGTCTTCAGTCTTACTAAGATAAACAATACATTATCTCATCATAGTGCAACATAGTCAAGTACACTTTGTAGTATCAAGATAACTCAACCTTTCCTTAGGTACTATTGTTACCAACCTTGCTTAGCCCTCTTAGCAACACTCAAATAGATATAGTACTTTCCTAAGTAGCAACGGTCTTACCAATTAAGGTTTGACATCAATGACAATACAACAATTGTTTCAATTCAGTTTCCAACAATCTCCCTCTTTGGCATTGATGGAAACACCATATGATATCATTTGAATAACACATGGATTACCAACCAATCCAAAAACTTATCTGTCCATCAAAAGCTTATTTATAATATCCTTAGCTCCATTCTGATTCAGAATCTTGTAAGCCTCACTCCTGTGACCATCAGAAGTAATCAAATCTCCCTTTATCCTGATTCTTCATTTCAGTTCATCATCCTCTTTTCTTTTAGTTCCATCAGCTCATCAACTCTTAGTTTTCAGTATCATGTGTTATCATATCTCATGTGTTATCATATCACTACATTGTCCCTCTTTGACAAAAAATGCCAAAGCAGTAACTAAAACTTACATCCATCAGATGTAGATAATATCTGTGTACCTCTGTGTTTCTCCCTCTGTCATCTTGCTTATGACTAATTTCTTGTCTTTGCTTCTTTTCACAACTCTAGGCCAGCCGTAAAGTGTGACAATCTTCTGGATCAATTTGTCAAATGTTCTGTTGTAGCATATTTGATGCAGTGCTCCTAGCTTGTCTAGGCAGCCTCAGTTAGGGGAAGAACCCCTAATTGACTTCTCAAATACTCATGAGCTTCTCTGGGTAAAGCTTTAGTGAATATGTCTGCTAGTTGTTCTTTTGTATTCACATATTCTATTTGGACTTCTTTGTCTTGTACTAATTCTCTCAAGTAGTGATACTTGATTGCAATGTGTTTGGTTTTAGTGTGCATCACTGGATTCTTAGAAATATTGATAGCACTTGTGTTGTCACAGAAAATAACAATAGGTTCAGTGATTTCTTCTTTCATGCCTATCAATAATTGTTTTATCCATACCAAGTTTGAACAGTTCACTGCAATAGCAACATACTCGGCCTCGGCAGTAGATTGGGAAATGCAATTTTGTTTCTTGCTTGTCCAGGAGACTAATCTCTGTCCAAGAAAGAAAGCTCCACCACTTGTACTCTTTTTGTCATCTACATTTCCTGCCCAATCAGCATCTGTATAAACTCGGAGTTGAAATTTGTCATCCTTCTTATAATATAGACCATAGTCAGCAGTTCCTTTCAAGTATCTCATAATTCTTTTCACGGCCATCCTATGTGTTTCCTTAGGATTAGCAGAGAATCTTGCCACAATCCCAACAGCTAATGCAATATTTGGTTTGCTGTGTACAACATACTGCAATTTTCCAATCATAAATCTGTACAGAGTTTGATTCACTTCTGCAGCATCATCATTCTTAGATAGCTTTTGTCCAGTAACCATAGGAGTTCCTACTAGTTTAGCATCTTCCATCCCAAAAGTTTTCAGTATTTCATTAACATACTTAGACTGTGTAATGAAAATCCCATTCTTCCTCTGATATACTTGTAAACCAACAAAGAATTTGATCTCACCAAACATACTCATTTCAAATTCAGTTTGCATTTCATTTGAGAAACTTTTGCATAATGCATCTTGTCCACCAAAAATAATGTCATCAACAAATTTTTTTGCCAACAAGATACCTTTACCTTCTTCATCCTTCATGTACAGATTGCTTGTGTCATTTGTTTTTGAAAATCCAATCTGCATCAAGTAGTTGTGCAACCTTTCATACCATGCTCTAGGTGCTTGCTTCAATCCATATAATGCTTTGTTCAGTTTGCACACCATGTGTCTTCTGTTTGGATCAATAAAACCTTCTAGTTGTTCTATGTAAACTTCTTCTTCTAGTATACCATTCAAAAATGCAAACTTGACATCCATTTGATATACCTTGAAATCTTTACAAGCAGCATATGCAAGCAGAGTTCTTACTCCTTCCAATCTAGCTACAGGGGCAAATGTCTCCCCATAATCTATTCCTTCTTCTTGTGCGTAGCCTTTGCATACCAACCTAGCTTTGTTCCTAGTGATTTCACCATTTTCATTCATCTTACTCTGAAATACCCACTTTGTTCCTATAACATTCTTGTTTTTAGGTCTCGGCACCAGAGTCCAAGTATCATTCTTCTCAATCTGGTCAATTTCTTCATTCATTTCTTGTATCCAGTCTTCATTCTCTAATGCTTCTCTAGTTGTCTTCAGTTCAAATTCACATAGTAGACATGTTGGATCCTTAGTCTTACTTCTGGTCTGGATTCCAGTATCTTTGTCTCCAATTATCTGTTTAGGCTTATGGTGTCTTCTCACATATTTTGCCAAAATAGGTTCAGTTGTTCTCTCCTTTATTTCATCATGTTCCTCAATAAGATTGTTAGATTCAACTTCAGAATGCTTGGAAACCTCTTCTTGATACTCAACAACATTTTCTTGTAGCTCGACATGTTCTTGTTCTCTCTCGGCACTGTTTTCCTGACGCTCGGCAGCTTCTGTTTGTTGCTCGACATTGCTTACTCGAGACTCAGCATCAGGTGCAAGTCTGTTACTTGCCTCTTCCTCTTCTTCAATGTACACAAAATATCTATAATCTTCTGATTCTCTTTTACTGTCAGCTTCATTTCTTTCTGCATACTCATCAATTTTTACATTCACACTTTCCACAATTTTGTTAGTGTTGGAGTTCAAACACTTATAAGATTTACTTTTTGTGGAGTACCCTAGGAAAATGCCTTCATCACTCTTAGCATCAAACTTTTCATTCCTAGTGTCTTTTAATATATAGCACTTACTTCCAAAGATTCTAAAGTATTTAACACTCAGTGCATGTCCATGCCATAATTCATAAGGTGTCAGATTTGTACCTTTCTTGATCTATACTCGGTTAAGAGTGTAGACAACAGTGCTTATAGCTTCTTTCCAATATCTTTGTGCCACATTCTTTTCAATCATCAATTTCCTTGCACAATCCAAGATAGATCTGTTTCTCCTTTCTGCTATACCATTCTGTGGAGGTGTTCTAGGTGCAGACATCTGTCTTTTAATTCCTCTATCATTGCAAAATAGATTAAATTCATTTGATGTAAATTCTCCACCTTGGTCAAATCTAAGACATTTCAGGTTCCTACCTGTCTCCTTTTTAACCTTAGCCAAATACCACTTAAAATATTGAAAAGCTTCAGATTTTTCTTTTAAAAACATCACATGCATCATCCTAGTATGATCATCAACAAATAAGATAAAGTATCTAGCACCATAGTAACTTTGTACACCCATAGGTCCACAAAGGTCAGTATGAACCAAATCTAAAATGTTTTCAGAAGTAAAGGATTTGCTCTTGAAACTTGACTTTGTCATTTTTCCTAATTGGCATTCCTTGCACATCACATTCTTAGGTTTCTTCAATCTAGGTAGACCTCTTACCTTTTTCTTCTTACTTATCTCTACTAGATTGTCAAAGTTAACATGACACAACCTTTTATGCCATAACCAAATATCATCAAGTTGTGCAATCAAACATGTTTCTTCAGGTAGGTCAAGATAGAACAAATTACCTCTAGTCTGATCTCCACTTCCAATCAGTTCTCCAACAACATTAAATATTTTAGCTTGCTTGTGATGAAATTCCACTTGGTAACTAGATTTGTTAAGCTGAGCAACACTTAGCAAATTATAATTAAGACCTTCAACCCAATATGCATTTTCACAAGATATCTTATCAGTTAATTTAATCAAACCTTTTCCTCTAACAGGACATGGTGCATCATTACCAAATTTTACACTTTTACCTCTGTAATGATGTAAAGTCTCAAACTTATTTCTTTCACCGGTCATGTGATGTGAAAATCCACTGTCAGTAATCCATTTATCATTCTTGTTCACATAGGATATCAATGCAGTTTTCTCATCCTCATCAGATTCATCTTTCACTGCCACATAAACTACCTCAATTTCACAATCATCACTATCAGTGTCAGTCTCTTTTTCAGCAATGTAACAAGATTTCTTACCTTTTCCCTTGTATTCTCTGTTCCATCGGTAGCTTCTGTCATCTTTTATGTCTTTGTATTTTCTTTTCCTTTCATCATCTTTATCCTTCCTATCAGGACATCTAGCAGCTATATGACCAACTTTATTATGTGCAAAACATATAATAGGGAGTTTACCTTTATATTTTCCTTTTCCCCTTTTCATTCTTCTAGCCATAAGAGCTTCTAGATCTTCTAGGTCTTCATCAGAAGTGTCACTGTCACTTTCACTATCACTTTCACTTTCACTGATGCATCTTTCTTTTTCTTTCTTTGGCTTGTTCAGAACTAGTTGTGACTTAAAAGAAGATTCAACATTTCCAATACTTCCAACAGTGAAATTATCATAATTAGAGAGTTCAAAAGTAGTCAGCTTACTGACCAAACTTTCCAAAGTAAGCACATTAGTAGAGTTACATCTAGATTCCTGAATAGCTGAGATCTTAATAGCATATATAGGATGCAAGGTTCTTAATACTTTTCCTATTATAGTTTCATCATCAATAGTCCCATTGGCTCCTCTAATAGCATTCACAACTTATTTTATTCTACTACAATATTGTGCAATGTTTTCACTTTCTTGCATTCTCATTTCATCAAACTTACCTCTAAGACTCTCGGCCTTTGCTTTCAGCACATTCAAGTCACCACCATAGATCCTTGCAAGAGTGTCCCACATATCCTTTGCAGTTGTGCAATCCTTAATGTCCTCAAATTCTGGATAGCTTAGGGCAGATGCAATTTCCAGCATTGCCTAATTATGTTCTTTCTTAGCTCTCATTTCTTCGGCAGTCAAAGGTGCAATAGGTGAGACATAGTTGTTCTCAATGTAGTACTTTGCAGAGTCATCAATACCGGCTAGATGCAACTTCATCAAGCTTTGCCATGCAAGGAAATTTTCTTTGTTCAGCTTCGGTACCTCCTTCTTATACATCCTGATCATTTGCTTCAAGCCCCTTTAAACTTGATATCTGTCCACACTAATAATAAGCAACTAGCTTTGATACCAATTGTTAATATGATTTAGAACAACAGAGAGGGGGGGGGGGGGGTGAATCAGTTGTTCTCAGGTCCTGATGTATAAAACAATCTCATAAACTTATCCTTCAATCAGATCCAAAACCAAAACAAACTCGGTCATCACTGATTCAATAATAGAAACATCTAACAATGCAGTCCACTACCCAACTGTAACTTAACTTGTAAAACATAGCAATGTTCAGATCTAAACATTCACACAAGTATAAACACTAGGTTTTATAGTGGAAACCCAATTTGGGAAAAAACACTTTGTAACATGCTACTATTATTTTCACTCTTCTGAAGTGAGCTCAGTAAAAAGCCAACCCTATCAAAGGTTACAATACACACTGTCAAATGTGACCCGATTAAAGGATTTCAATCACCCTGTTAAAAGTGAGCCTAGTCATAGGACTTACATACACTCAATTAGAATGCAACCTTTTTAAAAGGATTTAACATATGACTGTTAGGTCAACCTCTATTAAAAGGATTTTGACTATTACAATGGTTAGAAAATAGCAGTCATATTATTTGAAAAATATACAACTCACTTTGCAAATATCAGATCTGATTCCATACACTAATGCTGGTTTAATGACTTTGAAACTTTGCCATTTCCATCTCTGGTCTGCTTGGAACTTTTCTTCAAGCAATCACCACCATTCTCCTTCAGCCTTTTCTGCTTATTCAGTCAATAAAACTTTCCTCTTCCAGCATTCTCTATTCACCATGTACATACATATCACAATGTTCAGGTTCCCTTATATTTTCCTTAATTAGGTTAACTCATCTTTTGCCGCTCAATCTCATTCGTAGATCTTAGGGTTAGGTCAGATTCATTGAATCTACCCACTTTATGTTCTTCAGATCCTTTTCTAGAATCATCTCAAATCTCTTAAAGATTTACAATAAGACGTTTCACAAAGCATTTAATGCTTCGAAACAATCAATAAATAAAGTCAACACATTTTACATAATCCAAGAATTCAACAATATCGGCTCCAAAATTAAATTCTCTTCAAATATAAAATTGCTCATGCTTGGTCAATACTGTGATTATTCACTCGGTCTTCATGTAGAATGCTCGGTCAATACTAAAACTATCTCCTCGGCTTGCCCTATCTTCCTCAGCAATTTACTGGTGCTCGGTCGACACTATAATTTGCTTGACATATACTACTCAGTCGACACTAACATTACTCGGCTTAAACATGATTTTTCCATTATTTGCTCGGTTAAGCCTACCAGTTTAGTCTTCAATCTTACTAAGATAAATAATACATTATCTTATCATAGTGCAACATAGTCAAGTACACTTTGTAGTATCAAGATAACTCAACCTTTTCTTAGGTGCTATTGTTACCAACCTTTCTTAGCCCTCTTAGCAACACTCAAATAGATATAGTACTTTCCTAAGTAGCAACGGTCTTACCAATTAAGGTTTGACATCAATGACAATACAACAATTGTTTCAATTCAGTTTCCAACATGACTGTCAACATCAAAGCGAAAAATTGAAAAAAAAGGCTTGTGCCACTTTGAATCCTCTTCTCTCAAATGTGAACCCTCCAAATGAGAAAGGCAAGGAAGGAAATATCATTTTCTTTTACCAACCATTAAAGAGTACATTTGTCCTCTCCATCTGTCATACATATTCCAATGCAAATACCCTCTTTGTTACATGTATTGGAAGTTCGTAGGTTTCTACCACTCAACCGTAAAACCTTAACACAATGTACTCTTCCATGAAGTACCAGTCAACCAATTGTATTTGACTTCCGAGTTGAATGCAATCTCTACAAATAACAGACAATCTAGGCATTGGAGTGCCTATAATTTTATGGTACATTGGTGCCAAAAAGAAGTCTACAAAATTATTGTAGTTCCTTCTGTTATCAATCATCCTTATCTGAGGTGTCCACTCATATATTGGATTTTGGCCCTGACTGCAAAGCTTGTTTGTCTGAAATATTGCATGATGCTTTGCTAAGAGAAGATAGCACAAGTAGGTTGTGAATCTAAATGTCTTCTGTGAACCTCTTTTAATCATTAGTAATTGTTCTTGCATGCAACGAACAATGTGCTCAATAAAATAATATTTTACTGGTTCTTTTTCAAAATGAATATGAAAAAGCATTTCAAGAATGCTGGCACCCACTTCTTTGTTACTATCCAATCCCAAACAAAATGCTAGCAAGGAAATACTGTCCTGTGCCCATTGCACAAAAATATCATAATCATAAGGAGGCTTATGATATGGACTCAGACTAGAACCGCTTGTTATTCCCCTAATATAAGAATCTCTTTGTGTTGCATCTAATTTTTCATAATCCTCTGCCATCTTTCCCAAGTCAATGTGCACGTTTGAGTTTTGTTGTTCAAACCCTAGGTTCAATAGACCAGCAAATTCACTTTCGGTTATGGACAAATTTTCCTCCTGTATATTTTTATTCACAATTGCTTTTCTATTGTCATCATAATTTTTGGCACAGACCATGACAATTTCTGGGCAAGGGAATACAAGTGACTGAAGCTTCCCAACACTACTAAGGATCTTACCTTTCCACCTTGTGAGTTTCTTTTGAGTACATTCTAATCTATAGAGTTCCAGAAATAAGAGATCTTAGACATAAGAGATCTTAGGAATAGAAATGAATAGTTTGATTAGTTAATACAATGGATGGATAAATAAATTATGTTACACAAAGTAAGATTTAGGGGAAATGATCTAGTACTCGAGTGCCTTTCAATGGTTGTGATAGTAACTGATTTAACACCCACACTTGTTGATTTAATATCCAATATTTTTGACAACATCGCACAAATAATTGTGACTTTAAAGTTATTATTGTTGATGACAATTACCCATATTTGAATGAAATGTATCCCTTAGTTATAAAAAATAATCAATCATGAAATGCATGTCTTAGTTCTAAAAAGCTGACAATAATGTATCCCTTAGTAATAGGGGAATAACACTTATTGCAGTTCACTATATTTTGTTAATTAAAAGCCCTCTAAAAAATCATCTAGTGAGCTAACAACTAGTAATTAGATCAATTGTGCAACTTTATTTGTACCAATACTGCGGAATTTGTGCATAAGTATTGAATCATTTGCACAAATCTTTGTAGTTGTTAAAGTGAATGATAATGAGGTAGTAGGCAATATAATTCAACGACACTTTGAAATGACCAGTTTTTGACTCTTGTGCACATAACGAATCCCACAACATTCATCTTTACTACCTAGAAGCAAAAATAATATCTATAAGCAATTAAGTTGCATACAAAGGCAACTTAAAAAAATCATCAAAATCCAATGTACTGTTTAGGAGTTTAGGGTGCACGAAGTTAGGTTTAATGGCTCTTGGTGCACTTCTCTTGATTTCCCTATACTAAAATTTTATGTTTGTTTTAATTTTAGAGAACGTCTCTAGTATAACCTATGTAGAAAAAATTAAGAGATTTTTTTCATACATAAAACGTCAATTGTAAGTATTCATAACGAACACTAACAACTTTGGAGTTAAACTACAAATATATAATATTCAAATATTGAATTAAATCAACAAACACTGTCACATCTTTCATTTTTAGATGAAAACACTTGGATCACATAGATATCTGTCTCCATCTTTTATATAACTAATTACAACAAGATGAATAGCTATATATATAAAAACCATTTGTTTTTTATACTAGACAAATTGCATCTTCTATAAATTATAGTGCGTCTAGTAAACTTTTTATGAAACTGATATATGACATGTCCTCCAATATCAATTAAGCTGACAGACCAATCTACAGCAAGAAACTCTAGCCAATCAAACCAGATCCAAGTCCTCTGTAAATTACCAATCAATTTCTCAAATTTAAAGCATGTAATTCCGGTCAAAACGTATCACAGTGAAATGCATGAAAACAACGTCTCCATGTATGCTTTATTCAGCTGAGAAAACAAAAGACAAGAGTGAGAAGAGGATCCATGTGTCCTGCAGTGGGACAATTTTCCTAGGGTTCATTACAGACAAATCTCAGGTTAATATGGTAAACAATATATATATGTATTTGCTGCACGGAATTGAATGGTCTTGTCTTTACCCAACTTTATTGGGTATCTGCAATTTCTGGCATCACTCAGAGTGTCGCTTTCAAGCATGACACCTCACTCTTCCATCTTCATAAATTATTGGAAGTTAGAGCAATTGAAGAATATTCAACAGTTATTTAAAAACAAATTATAGCAAAAATAAGAGATTATTTAATCAAAGTTTCTAAAAGAAGTTTGATTAAAAAGAAGATCTATGATCAGAAACAAAAATTGTAGAAAATTAGTTGAAACTTTCACTTCTTTTTAAAGAAATAGATTCTTATCTATAATTGATTTTTTGGATACTGTAATTATCTTATTCTTTGCTTTTCTGTACAGTCCTATCTTAAAATTGCTATAATCAGTTAATTTTATTCAAAAAAAAAATCTTTCCATGTCATTTAATTCAAATAATTAGCACAATACATACAAATGTTTCAAGCTCATACCCATTTTTAAAAGATGTTTTGCATCTTTCTCCATTCACTCAATCCAAAGCACTCACTCCAGATTGTGATGGGGTGAACTCAGAAGGCAAAAACATTATTACTCTTATAAACTGTAGTTGTCCAGTCAAGTAAGAAAAAGACATTAGTGTTGTTGTCCTCGCCAGCTATTCATTGCTCATAATTCTTAAGGTAAAAATTCAGTAAAATTTCCAACCCACGGTTATCTCCCATTTCGGTTTAATAAAAATAGGAAGAACGAGCATCTTTATTCTCCGGTGTCACATTATTTATCTTGTTGATTGAAAGTCTTTGAGTCGGAGATACTTCCCTGTAGTATACAATAAGGGCTCTCCAGCCCAATTTTAATGGGGAAATGATGTTTAGATCTTCTTCCTGTTTGATGGATCATCCTGGTTTTCTTTCAGAGCCTTGTAGTTTAAGCAGATATAAATACAAATTTTCTAGGTCTGCTAGTTTTAACAAGTGCTCTGGCCTGAAAGGCAGGGAGCCCTCTGCAATTCAGATATCTGCTACATTTAGAAGGACTCTTTCAGGAAGTAATCTGATGCTCCCTCTCATCAGGAATGAAGAAACCAATCATAGAATTGGGGCATGTCATTTTTGCAGAGTAATGCGGTCAAGGAAGAATGGGTTATTAGTTGTTGAAGATAGCGGAGTTGAATTCAATAGGATGGGTATGATGAATTCTCTCAATCAGGAAAGCCATCATGAGAATTCATCCCCTTTTAGAGAAGTTCAATCCGAGAGGGATATGATCCACTACCCTCAGTGTCCTCTAGAAGAACATAAAAACCAAGTAACCCACAATTTTTTTGACTCTGTAAATGGTGGAAACATGTCTGAGCATTCTATGATGGCGGATAAATTGTTGGGTTTAAAGGTTGGACTGAATGGAATGGCTTTGGTCTGCACTGAAAGAGGATGTGTCCCTGCCCATGTATGTGAAATAGAGCATATAAAGAAAGGCTCTGACATTCAAGATGGTGGTGATAGCGGTACAGGGGAAGAGGAAAGCTCCAGCAGCACAGATTTGTATTATCAAAAGATGTCTGAAGCAAACCCTCACAATCCTCTTCTGTTGAGAAACTATGCCAAGTTTTTGAACGAGGTGGATGTTGAATCTTTCATTTTGGGTTAAACAACTTGTAGATTATGTCATGAGGGGATTTCTATGTTACTGATATTTCTCAAATGGGCTTCCAATGTCGGTGACTATCAGAGAACTAAACTGTAATACATGTTCTAGAAATTGAGCATCTGCCACATTAGGATCTACCCCATTATGTAGCTGCCTTGAATCTACGAAAAATTGTTAATGCCCAGAACGACATAACAGAGCTTTATGGCGGGATTTTCTTGTTTTTCTTTCAACTTCCTTTTTGTGTAGGCAGGGATGCCTGCTCTTACTAGGACACCAAAATTCACTGCTAAGCTCTCCAATGCCTGAAGTACCTTTGAACTATCCAAAGTAACCCTCTTCAATTGAGATGATTCACAAACCTAAATATTGAACTTAGTTTTAAAACAATAATTCCTCTCTAGCAAGCTCGGCAGTCCACAGCAGGTGAGCTCACTACAATACACTGACCATTTAAGCCCTTCCCTCTAACTGTAAGAGGCTTTGGACATAAGGGTTTCTGACAAATAAATCACTCTTTAGTCATCTGGGTAGTTTGGCCAACTATAGGCCAGTGTTCTAAGTCATGTGAGAATTTTAATATGCTATGTATTTGCCCAACTGTAAGCCACCGTTGTCAGCCATCTAGCAACCTTGAGCCTGTGACACATGTATCACTGTTTGGTTATCTGGGTACTCATGTACCACTGTTATTATAACTTGCTGGTCTCGAGATAATAGTACTATTGCATACAATGGATATGAAGTTATTATAACTTTCTGATCTCGAGAGAATTTTACTATTGTATACCATTGATATGAAGTTTTTGGTTCAACATGACATGAAGAGGGCAGAAGAATACTTCTCCAGGGCCGTATTGGCAAGCCCTAGGGATGGAGAAATCCTGTCACTGTATGCCAAATTCATATGGGAAACCCACAAGGATTTGCCTCGGGCCCAAACTTACTTTGAAAGAGCAGTGGAAGCTGCCCCTCAAGACTGGTAAGCAGCCCACTGTCTTATTTACTTTAAGCATCAGACCCTGAATATCTATGGTTGGGCTTAGTGTTGCAGCTATGTTATTGCCTCTTATGCTCATTTCCTCTGGACCTATGAAGAGGATGAAGAGGAGAATGAACTCACTATTAGATAAGTAATTACTGCTGCCAAGTTAGGCTCTGTAATTACTGCTGCTGCTTTATATTTCAGTCCAGACCAGAGTATTTTCTTGACAACATTGGTTTCAGAATTTTCATGGGATTTATCTTTGACTGTTTATAAAATTTCTTATGTGAAATCGAAGGTGCTAGATGAAGTTTAGTTACTAGAATGGAGTTTGATGAGCTGCTAAGGGATAGCCTTTGCCTATGATGAGACTGGATATATGTTCTTATTGACTGGGTATAAGTTCCCACAAAACTGTAGGGGTAAGCTTTGTCTTCACTTCTGATCCCAACAATAAGATCAGTTGTAAGTCACTGCTGAACTGACAGAGAACATGTAAATTTGTAGCTAAAAATGTGGTAAGTTTTGATTGAAAATTAGTAATAAAGGTAATGGTGAAAAAATTGTGTGGATGAACAAAATTTTGTAAAGCAAAAATAGATTCTTCCCAACAGATACCAGTTGTTCCTTGAATTCTAAGTTTACAAATACAAGTTTGAATGTTTTTATGGCGTATAGAATAGGATTATATATTAAAAAACTGTTAGTTTAGGTTAAATTTGTTTTTATGAAAATAAATTAAATATAAAACTTTGAATAATTTTAAAGTTGTAATTTATTTAGTGGAATATAATTAGTGAGGATCAATGATGTTTGGATTTTGATTCAAATGGATATTCTTTAATCTTTCTCTGTTAAAGAGGAATCATATCTGCCTTTAAAGAGGAATCAACATAGGCTCATGCTCCAATATCAGATGACAAAATGAACTCTATATGATATAAATTTTGAAT
The DNA here is from genome assembly GCA_027943335.1 of Chamaecyparis obtusa. Taxonomy (NCBI): domain Eukaryota; kingdom Viridiplantae; phylum Streptophyta; class Pinopsida; order Cupressales; family Cupressaceae; genus Chamaecyparis; species Chamaecyparis obtusa. The sequence goes on along the minus strand of BSBK01002288.1, from coordinate 621,113 downwards.
AAAAAAATACAATAATATAAACTTTAAAATTTGTAATTTAATATCAATGAATTTGTAATTATTTTTTTAAAGTCTAAATTCAAAATAATTATTAAATAGAAAGTAGAAATTATAAAGAAACTCTCAGGTTGATGTTATAATTTTGTTTAAGGGTAAAGTTATTTTTCATACAAAATATACTTATAATTATAACATATATATGTTGTGATCATCATGCATGTAGTTAGATTATGTATGTTTATTTTAAAAAGTTAAGATACCATTTTCTTTCAAAAAATACAAGGTAGAAAAGTTAAAATTATTGCACACTTAATACATATATTAATAAAATAAAAATTATAAATTATTTGCAACTTATTTAAATAACTCTATATTTTCAAATTCTATTCTTAATAAGTGTCTAAATAATAAGTGTTGCACACACACACTTCCTTGAGTTGAAAAAAGCCTTGGGTCCTAATTGGTACAATATTTTATTCTTTTAAAAATGTTGGGATATTATTTGATAGGATGTCATTTTAGCTTTAGAAGAAGTTAGGAAGAACGTAGCTATTCTAAAAGAGATGAATTCCACTTTTGTGACTATTATTCCAAAGAGGTTAGCACCCACTTTCTTCACTAATTTCAGACTAATAGCACTTTGTAACAATTTGCAGAATTTTCGCAAAGGCCATTGCTATGAGATTGGCTAAAGTGATCCCTTTGATTATCTTAGAATTCTATTTTTTTTTTCCGAGGTAAGGAACCTTCAAATGGAGCCATTGTGGCTCCTGAAGTATTACACTCAAATGTTGTTGAAAAGATCTCAATAATGGCCCTCAAATTAGACATGACGAAGGCCTATGATAGGGAAAATTGAGGGTTTTAATTGTAGTGCTTTATGATTTTTCCTTCCATGACAAGTGGTATAAGTGGATTTATTTCTCAATTTTTGCTCATTCAAGTTCTTAGTTATTGTTAATAAGGATTCATGTGATTTTTTCTCTTCTTCACTAGGTGTGAGACAAGGTGACCCTCTTTCATCCTTTCTCTTCATTCCCGTGATAGAGGGTTTGAGTAGAACAATAAAAATAATGAATAGTAGGAACTTATGGAAAGCGATTAAGCTTTCTTCATTTCTAAATCTTTCACCCATTGCTTAGTTTTAGATGATACTAGATATTATTTGGTCAAACTACTTTAGAAGAATAAGAAATAATAAATAAAATAATTGTAGATTATTTTGTTTCTTCTAGCCAAATAATTAATCAAGAAAAATCTAAAATGTTCTTCATGGATGTTTTGATTATGGTACAATAGTGAATCTCAAACTTTTGAGGCTTCAAAGCAAAGGACAAAATTTTAACAAGAATGAGATTAGACATATTAGTTAATACTCCTTTGTTCCATTTTGGTTCTTTGTGGGAAATCTTGTGAAAGCCCAAATCACCTGTTATTAAGTTGTGATTTCACACAACAATGTTGGAAATGACTTCAAATTATGTTAGATTGGTATTCTCCATTACAAATAATTGGTAGTGTAAATAGTGTCATACCTAACTAGTCAGTTGTTTTTGATTGTTGGTAAAAATAGGTTTTAAGGGGATCTGAAACCCCTTACAATCCTTACAAAATAGAAAAAGACATTAAGCCCACTAAACTAAAAAAGGACTAGAAACCAGCCCGCTAAACCCAGAACCAACACAAAAAACAAAAAAAACCAGAAACCAACAACAACACCTAGCAACAGAAAACCTAAAACCAAACCAGCACAGAAATAGGGGAACAACAAGACCTAGGCAAACTCCAGAAGAGTTCCCTCCACCTCTTTCTTAGCCTCAGATGCCTTCTTGATGGCCGCATTAAAATCTAAGAGCTCCAGGATCCTGTCATGGATCTTTTTCTTTTTTGTAGACCAATTATACTTGCCTGGACCTGCATCTTAACTTGTCAGTTGTTAACACTTTCTAGATTGACCTATTCATACATAAGCTTAAGTTTACTTGGGAATTTTTATATTTTGTCTCACTTCATCTAATTAAGACATGTGTACTCACTTAGCGAGTTGCATCTATATTAACCACTTTCTCACACACTTGTCAACTATGCTCATAAATGTCCCAGGTTTGGAGTGTTAGCCAATTGTTGTATCAAACTTGTCTACCTCATGTACCTTGCCTATATATTCAAGGATCTCTATATAAATTGCTTACACTCTCATTTTAAATGATAGACATTTCTATTTGCACTAATTTGGTTTCACTTGTAGTTCAAGGTTTTTGCATATCCTAATTTTGAAAATTCCAATAATAACCTCCTCAAATAGTTTCAATGTTAGCCTATCTTGTATAAGCTTAAACAAGTTTTTCTCGTATCTAGGAATTGAGTCCCAAACATCTAGTTGGAAAGAACTACTAGACTCTTTAAGAAAAAAATGCTACACACCTAATCCTAGAGTATACATGTGGTTATGATTAATCAACTTGTGGCAATCTTAACCAACAAAGATAATTATAAATAAAACAAGACCAACAAGCTCATGCAACCGGCAAACCAACATGATTGTTAGATTTTTAGGTGACTCTACAAACTTGTGATCAAATGAAAGACCAAGATAACTTCCACAAGAGAATGAAAAGATAATTGCAATAAGATGCAAGAATGATATTATTTCTAATGAACGTACATGATTATTTAATGTACTCAATAGGCTTACTTATATAGGCAAACAAATAAGAGACAATGATAAGGAGGAGATAAGTTATCACCCACATAATTTGGAATCACATGTCCACCAAAGGTGGATCATCCTCTATTGTGCAATGTAAGTATGTGCAACATGTGAAGGATGATAATGTGATAAGTGCACTAAAGGTGGAGGCCACAATGCATAAAGTAGAATGTGATAACAACTATAACCACCTATTATACGAATGAAACATATTGGGAGAACAATAACCATACAATATATATTACTAAAACATAGTGGAATTAAGTGATACTACATAGAACATATGATTGAAATTTGAAACATAGTGGAGTTAAGTGATACTACACAAAATATATGATTGAAACATAGTGGAATTATGTGATATTATAGAAAATATATGACTGTAGTATACTACAAATATACCAAAATATTACTAAAACCCTATATTCATTTTCTTGTCACCTGTTACAAATGTAACATTCCAATTTTAACAAAGCCAATATTTTTATTTTTTATGATCATACCATTGTTATATCTTACCTTGGATTGCAAATATAGATTGCAAAAAATCAACATGTTTGAAACAAAATTCGACAAAAGCACTAGAAATATCTAACCTTCTTTGCATAGAAAATACCCAAAATAAACTACTACATCAATAAAAAAAACACATTAACAACAAACTTAATCAATTATCCATAAATTTAAGAAAATGAGGCGGTGTTTCATATTTAGAGGCAACACACTCTACTACACTTATAGGCATTGTTAGTTGGCTATTAAAGGTTCATAGAAAACTTTCCATATATGGACAAGAAATGTATGGTTTGCATCTGCATTTAGTTGTAATTGCTCTAAGTAGTTAGGGGTACTTCCTACTTGTAGAGTATTGAGAGCTACAAAAGATGTGGACAATATGTTGAACATGTCAATCAGAATTGGGTGTTGGGCGGGGGGGGGGTTGGTTGAAGCTCGATGTTGTTGAAATATTATGTTTATTTCTCACAACATTTTTAGCTTTGTTTTGAGCTTCCTTGTGTTTTCAATCAACCTTGGTCTGCTCTTGTCTAATCTCCCTCTCCTATTGTATGCTAGACTACTCCTTTACTTCTTATTGTTTACTTACTTGCTTCTGCAACCCAAGTACTTCATTTTTTTCTTAGTTTTCTTATCATCGTACTTTCCTCTACCTTGTCTACTCATTGTTTTCACTATTGTACAATTATCCATTTCTCTTATTTTGTTCATCTTGTTTATTAAGCATGTTAACATAGGCATCATATCTTAATATTGTAGATTGCCTACTTAGATAAAGCACTTCAATAGTCCACTTCCGTATGATGATTTTGGTACCAGTTATATAAGAATTATTACAAACTTTTTGTTTGAGATTTTTGTTTACTTCCCATCCTCTTGAGTGCATGACACAGAGTTAAACTCTTGGTCACTTATGTCATTTTTGTCTTCACAATAAACACTACTTTGCTGGTCCTAATTTGTTACATTCGTAGATTAATGATTTTTTCTTCTTGGATTATTTTATGGTAGGGATCACATGAAAAGAGTGACTTCCTTCTTAGTTAAATTTGTTTGCACTCCAATAATTGTGGTTGCTTTCTTCAACTAGTCTAGTTGGCTTTCTTGTGTTCACAATCTCAAACATTTTTTTAATAATTTCTATATCCTTACTACAAGTAGGTTGAACATTATGAATTTATTCATTTTTCATTTCAATTGGTACATTATATAAATTCTAATTTTGGACAAAGCCATCAATATGATCCTCATTATAACTAGCTAGTGTAATACCCCAAAATTGGCATCTTGCAACCCTAACCAATTTTGTTGCATTTTGTCTCATTCTATCAACTTCTTGAATCATCGAAGTCCTATTGTACTAGGCAATTCTGTCTTCCTAATTGAGTCTACTTGACTTAGTGTCAAATGTAGAAAACCCTAAATTTGCATTAATCACATGCTATATTTAATTCCTAAATATCGAGTATAATTGGCTAAATAAAACCTTATGATCGATTAATTTAATTATAAAGTCCTAGAACTTTAATTAAATTAAATTAACCCTCTTTAGCTAAATTACATAAAAAAGAATAAAATAATATTTGGTTTTTAAATAAATATCCTCATTTCAATAATTGAATTTAAATATTCAAATAATTAAGAAAGTTCATTTATGAGGTCATATTATATTTATTTAAATAAATATTCTCTCCAAAATCCTCTCTTTAGTTTAGAGAAGGAAACTTTGAGTTAACTAGAAATTCAAAAGTGCAACAAGTCAGTTAACTGCTCCACTCACTCAAAACGCAAATAGTTGACTGTCTCTCTACAGGAAACTTGCCATACTGAATTGAGCTTACTTTCAATATCCACCGTTCATCTCATTTAATTTTGACCGTCGATTGAACTTGGGATTCTATAAAAGAACTCTTGTTTCTCTTTCAAAATGAGGCAACTTTTGAGTAACGAAGTGTTGTTGCATTATAATCTCAAATTGTTTGCACTCAATCTCTCATTATTTACTATTTTAATGTCATTTCTAGATTAAGATCATGCTTAGATTAATAATGATATCATTTTAAATTAGTTTTCTCATATTGTCCTTAGATTAATTTAATCTCTCATTACCTCTAGATTAACTACATGCTTTCATTCTAGCTTAATTGCACTTGCATGTTAGCTTAAATCCTCCATTCTAGTGCTAGTCTATGGTTGCTAGACTCTCGATTATGAGAGCTATTCATAACCCTACCTAGATAGGAGGCAACAGGTCGAATCATCCAGGCATGCAGGATTAATGATCCCACATTCATTCTCATATGTGATTGATGAGCAATGACTATGTTGGAGTGTATGGCTAAGTTAGAGGCCCACATTTAGCATATACATTTCTGGCGCCCACCGTGGGGCAAAAACTTCAATTTTTGGCCTCATATCTTTCTTTTTTTTTCTGTCGAATTTAACATTCTGTCTATATGTTCGTACATCTCTAATGTAGATTCTCGCATGAAGTTTCATGATGTATCACATGAAGTTGTGCTTGTATTAGAATTTCCTCGCCCGAAAAATGCACTCTCTCACACGAAGCTATTCATTTGGTCGCGCGAGATTTGACACCAAAGATCTTTAATTTCTAATTTTATACTTTCTATTCTCTGCTTACTGTTATTTCCCTTTTTGTTGTAATTTCCTAATATTGTTTTTTGATACAGCTTAATAGTGGGCTGCAGGACGTATGTCAAAGACTCCTAAAAACATGATTATGCACACTTACTGACAGTTTGATTGCATGACACTTACTGAAGGTTTCTTGTCAAAGCATTTCAAACCCACTCAAACATTATGTCTTCTTTCTTGCTTTCTTTACATAGTCTAATTAGGGCCTTGTTAAAATCTCTTAAGGGTCTTGATAGTAGAATAGGGTAATAGGCTCTTCATTAAATGGAAGTGATGACCATGAATGAATCCGAGACCTAGACGCTGCTAAAAGAATAGATACCTATGGGAGCAAGGAAAGGTAACAAATTGATTGACTCATCCACTAGTGAGGGGATTATGCTCTTCTCTCTTTGGGAGAATTAGAAACCCATAAGCTCTTGGATTTGTTGAGAGAGGAGTTAGCTCGATGATGAACTTGTCTGGTGTGTTTGGATAAGGTGCAGAGGTAGAGGATTATGCTCCTATCTCTTTGAGAGAATTTGAAACTCTGACCCTTGAAGCCAAACCAAGTTTGAGTCACCTTTAGCCGGACTGCCGGAAGTTGAACCTCCGGGAATGACCCAAGTGGGTACCCACCTTTTTCCAGTGATTCCACCCCACTATAATAAAGTTTCTTTTTTGAGCAAAAGAATCCAAAGCCATTTTAATTTATTTCTCTTGATCCATGATGTGAAACATCTTAAGGAAGCCTTGTCTGTTGTATTGAGCGGTGCCGCTCCTAGCCCTGCTTGTCAGGGGTGTACACTTTCAGGTGTCGGTGTGGCTGAGAGGCCCTAGTCTTTCTTGCGAGGGCATCAAAGATTAATGTGAATGGAAGCCTATTAAACACTCTTTTAGTTAGTTTCCTACCTGGTTCACCTCCGAAAGGGGACATAATCTTTGCGTAGGGAGAGGGAAGAATCTCTCCCATAAATTCTCACCATAGGCATGCACCTGGATGTTTGAAGGTGGTATATGAAACTAGCCCCTACTTCAAGGGTAACCTTTGAACATATACTATTGATTCCTTGTAAACACCAAAAACATGGTCGCCCTCTAGGGGGTGACATGACTATGTGAGGTGAACACATGCGCATAAGTTGCGAGGCATGAATTTTTTCTTCTCTACCATTTTCTTTGTAGGGATAACTAAGTGTTTGATTTGAGTCTTAAAATGTCCAACATGTTCACACTTGTCAAGACTCCCATGATTCTTTCGAGTTGGTTTGTCCTCTGTGGAACTTGTTTTGACTACTGATTGTTTCACAACTGCTTGCTAGTCCACAACTTTTTGCTTGTTAACAATTGATTTCAAACCTTAAAACTGAGATTTGTTGATTTGAAACTTTCCTAAATCAGTCTGTAAACTAAGCATTCTATCAAAGAGAAGGCCATGTTGTGTCTTGTAATCTATTTATGTCTTGAAACATGATCTAGACCAACTAATTCTGTACTTACTCGCTTGTCTAACTACATAATCTTGCACGAACTTTTGGCCTTCTATGCACTTTCTCGTGCGGGATTCCACATCTTTGTGTGAAATTTTGTTGAAGCTCTATCATAAACCCTCTGTTGCATTTTTTGGTCTAATCCTACACTTCTTCGTGCGAGCCTGACATATCTTCATGTGGGACTGCATTTCTTCACATGAAATTGTCCCACTGTTTGTCAGAATAGTGAGCTATTTTCTATTTTCTCATTGTCTTTCTGCCTGGTCTAGTTCCTATTTAGGGTCTGCCTACATATCTTCTTTCTTGTACATAGTTTGAAACTCGATGTCTCGGGATGAGAACTATGTGATGATCACTTGAACTCACCTTGTCTCTCTATTGTCTACTTATACTACTATATTATCATACCTAGCAACACAATAGTCATCTCTCGGCTGTTCTAGCCTTACTCTCGATGATTCGTGCCAGATATATTTCACTTTTGTCACTCTTTGCACTTATCTCAAGACATAGTTCCAATCGTAGTCCTAGTCTGCTCTTGTGACACAATCTTTGATTATGACAGTACACGTTGTACACTTGTACACTTGTACACTAGCAAGATGGTAGACCCTAGTCCTACCCAGGGAGATTCCATCCAAACTACTAAACATACTACTGATCCTGATTGGAGGCCATTAGCTGATATCTCCCACATCTTGAATATGCCTTGGGGTATGCCTATTCTAAACTACTCCACTACTTCTTCTACTGAACAAGCTCCTGCTCCTAAGAATACCACTCCTATAACAGATGATAATGATAAGAAAATCTACCTCCTACAATGTCTCTATCTGACTACATCAGGCAGTATCACAACACCAAGATAGATTCAAAGGGATATGAGTAGGATTCCTCATCTGATGCTACTACGAAAATACAAGTTGATGTTATACATAGATATTCTCCTCCTACCAGCTCTAAAAGAGGAGAAAGTTCTAAATCTCAAGATCAAGAAACTGATGATGATCCTTTCCACCCTTATGTAGAAATCATTCCTATGGCTCCTAGGCCATCTGCTTCAAACTACACTTTAGCTGCTCTAGTAAATCATGGGTATATAAGACCCCATCCTATCACAGCTTCATGGAATATAGGTAGATCCGGGATTGAAATGGTTCCTATTCATGCACTCTTACCACTTGAAGAGGGACCTAACTCTCGGAATCAACCATATTGGTTGGACTCACATGATACTCCTCTAAACTTATCTGACTCTTCTAGGAATACTTGCAATCGAAAACATTTTATGGAAGATAAATTTCTTGATCTATCTAATTCATTCATGGATGATGAGGATGATGCTGATATCTTTGCACTTGAGCCCATCCCATTGACCCCTATTCCTATTCTTCACATCTCTCAATCAAGATAGATGTCGTCGAGTTGTTCCAGAAGGAATGACAAAGAGAAAAAGACAAGCACACAAAAGAAAAGCTAAGCATATCTCAGAGAATTAAAAGTTTAGTTTCAGTTTCAGTTTTAGTTCAAGAGGATTGATGTTAGATCAGAAGTATACGTCATTTGTGAAAAGTCTCACTAGGATGGCGACAATAGACAGACACGATGAGAACCACTGGTGACTGACATGAGAGAGAGTCTCAAGTAGAGAGATCGTAGTGCTAGCTAGGCATCAATAAGAAGACGCAGTGAGAACCACCGGTGATTGATGTGTGAGAGATCCGCAAGGAGAGAGATCATAGTGATAGCCAGGCATTAGTAGGCTGATGCAGTGAGAACCATTGGTGATTGATGCAAGGAAGATCCTCTGAAAATAATAGGACAGTTCCCCCTAGACTAGGAAGTTAGCCCCTAGAATATGACCTGTTTCAATCCATGTAGAGTCAAGTAGAGTCTCAAAGGTAACATAGAGCAAGTGCATGAGTGAGAAAACTAAAGCAGGAAAGCAAAGAGAAACTGGACAGAGCCAAGCGGTGTTGCGATAGGTATAGCATTGTGGAACAAGAGGTGCCTACTTACCAAGTTTTTACCTTCTTGGCAAGACTTTATTTATTTTTTCTACCATGATGCCTGTTGGCCAAATTTTCATCAATGGCACTTTTTTCAATTTTTTTATATTTTTCATTTTTTCATTTGTTTTTGGTATTATCAAGGCGCCTGTTTACCAGGTTTTCACTAGGATAATAGATTTTTTTAGGACATTTTATAATTTTTAGGATTTTTTCAGAGCCTATGTATGTACATGGATCATTCTGAAGATGTCTCAGTTGTAGAATCGTTTCAGATGCAGAGTGTTGATCGGCTCTTTGACTTGTTCTCCTTTAGTGGTGGAGAGTTGATAGGCACTAGACCCAAACACCATAGTGACAATATACAAACCAAGCCAATTCACCTCAAATTTTCCCTTCTAAATCTATTGTTACTGATTCTTAGGGTTCTCTCTCAGGATGAGATCACCCACTTGGAAATCCCTTGGTCTAACTTTCTTGTTGTACCTTTTGGACATCCTCTTCTAATATGCTCGAAGGTGATTGAACGCCACTTGTTGACGTTCATCTAGTAGTTCTAGCTCTTGTAGCTAAGATATTCTTTTGTCATCATCAGTGATGAAGAGGTCCTTTAGAGAGACTCATAGAGTAGGAATCTCAACCTCAATTGGTAGCACAACATCCACTCTGTAAACCAATGTTGTAGGAGTGATAAGGAGATCCAACTAGTAGTGTCTAACTGTCGAGAGGTCCATAGTTAAGGAAAGACCATTTAAGTGAGACCCATAAATACCCTTGTGGATGTGTCTTAACTCTCTCTCATATTTCCCACACTCTAAACATTTAGGGAGAGTACGTTCTAGATTTCTCTTAGTCGTATCATTAAAAATGAGGAGATATTGATATGCACTTTTGGGAAAGGCGAGATGGGGTGAAGAGTGTAAAGTGTGAGGGGAAAGGATGGTGAGATGGAGTGAAGTAGGAGAATTTGGAAGCTCAAATAGCAACTTTGATTTCCTTTGGTATCCAAGTTTTTTTTAAAGCTTGGGAATCCACATAGCTTTTGACTTCTTTTTTTCTTCCTTTTGAGGTGCTTTTGATTGCAATTCTTATAAGATGGATTTCGAGATCCATTTTTGCTTTGATTGTCTTTTTCGCTTTGAAGACCTTTGTGGTCTTTTGAACACTTCTTTTTGTAGTCACATGTCGATTAGATAGGACATGGTGACCTTGAGATATGAGTGGATTTTGATTTTTACGTTACAAATCCAAGTTACTTCCAAAAGGCTCGGGAATTATGGATGAATATGGCTGACATGACTGGTTTAGGTGGAGAGGTGGAATGGGAAGTGGACGAGCCACTTATCTCAGGGAGGAAGAGGGGTCAATTTTCAAAAGTGCTCCGTTTTGCACAAAAATTGCACCCTTAGCTAAATCGACTGCTCTGAATCCATTTTCGAGATCAAAATTGAAATCTGACACTTCTATATATCTCAAAATCGTGTTTTAAAATTTTTGGGACCGACATGATCGGATGCTTGTGCAATCAACCTTCTGACTTTGTATTCTTGTCAAAATCACATCACATCATCATTTTCTCAACATCTTCAACTCTTTCATCAAAAGTCAACTCTAGTCAAACTTGGTCAACCAGACCTCCAAATCACTCCAAATCACTTTTGAAGCTTCTTGAATGTTCTGTAATCTATTCTGAGTTCTTCTAGATCTCTTATTCTATCTATATCTACAACCTATTGTTGTCAATTACATTTATGACGTGTCATCTTTCAATTTCTCTCCTGAGGGGGTAGGATGATTGCATCATTGAATCACTAAATCAATTCTTGCATCAATCTGATCTAAATCAAAAGTCCTCATTACTAGGGGCATTTCATCACTAGGGGCATCTTTGTGCCTTACATCTTGTCATCATACTATTTGGTATATGAACAATCTAACTTAGATCCTTGGGAATCAAGCTTCGTTTTGGAGATGGTTCTCAAAATCTCATTAGGTATCTGAGAAGTCTAACTCAGATCCTTGGGAATCAAGCTTCATTCTGGAGATGGTTCTCCAAATCTCACTACTTGGTATTTGAGAAATCTAACTCAGATCTCTGAGGATCAAGCTTCATTCTGGATATGGCTCTCGAAAGCTCTTTACTAGGTATCAGGGCAGTCTAACCTCGACCCTTGAAAGTCAAGATTTGTTCTGAAGATGTCTCTCAAAATCTCTTTCTAATTGGTGTCTAGGCAATCTAACCTGGGTTTCAGAGGAGTAAGCTTCATTCTAGAGATGGTCCTAAAAATTTGCATCAGTTATCATTAAATAGATGGGTAGTGGGGCAATCTAACCCTGATTGCTGAAGATTGAGTTTCATTCTAGGGCCAGTATTACAAAAGTGGTAATCTAACCAATGTCTTCGCAATCTAACCTAGACTTTAGAGAATCAAGCTTCATTCTGGAGATGGTTCTATAACTTGATCTGATCAGTGTCTTGGCAATCTAACCTGGACTTCTGAGCGTTAAGATTCATTCTAAAGATAATCCTAAAATTCTCATCAATCATCACATCAGACTATTATTTGAATCAATGCGCTACTCGCACATCAATTTAAAGAGGGGCAAAATGTAATACCCCAAAATTGGCAACTTGCAACCCTAACCAATTTTTTTGCATTTTGTCTCATTATATCAACATCCTAAATCATCGAAGTCCTATTGTACTAGGCAATTTTGTCTTCCTAATTGACTCTACTTGACTTAGTGTCAAATGCAGAAAACCCTAAATCTGCATTAATCACATGCTATATTTAACTCCTAAATATTGACTATAATTGGCTAAACAAACCTTATGATCGATTGATTTAATTATACAGTCCTAGCACTTTAATTAAATTAAGTTCACCCTCTTTAGCTAAATTACATAAAAAGGAATTAAATAATATTTGGTTTTTAAATAAATATCCTCATTTCAATAATGAAAACTAGAAGCACATTAACAAAACATTAAATACAACTAGAGAGCCTTCAAGAAAGATAAACAACATCCATCTTCTACCTCTATAAAAAACATAAGTCCAGATAACCCATAGAGAAATTTTAAAGAAAAGATAACAATATCATAAGTCTTAAAGTTTAAAATCATATGATGCAACGCAGGGCCAAACCACTAGTAGTTTAAGAAAGTATTAGGAAAACTATTGACAATATAGTTCCCAAGGCTTGAACTTAATTAAAAAACCTACAAACCATCAGAAAAAGATAAATTTTTTTCCCCTAGCCTCTTAGAGAGTAGGATTTTCATCCATTCCTCATTAAGGAATTGGAATCTAGATCACTATTATCTTCTTCCACTGTCAGTTTCTTCCTAGAGACTTTTTCTTGCATAGTACACAGAGTAACAGTCAAGGAATGCATCACTTTAAGGGTGAACTTGCTGGTATCCTGCAGATGGATGTTTATGCTATACACCTACCTTTTCGAGTTGTTAATCATACAATTAAGCTCAACAATTTTCTATTTAAATTTACCAATAACACCCCCCAAGGCAATGCTGGTAGAGGCAACCACTGAAGGATGGATTTCCTCAATGATCACATCCTCATGAGCATCTTTTGGGGGGGAAGGGGGAGGGTTAGGGTTAGGGTTTTTCTCAGAAGGGCTCTTGATAGGGGGTGGGGGCATATCCCTCTTTAGACTATCAAATACACCTGGTAAGATGATTCATTCTCTGACTCTTTTCACTATTGTCCTCCGACTCCTTAGAATTAGCAACATTAGTTTTTTTCATTTTTCCTTGGCAAGCCAATTATAGTGGCGGTGGGTTTCAGTATAATCCACCTTAGAGTCCACAATATACACCAACCTCTTCGTAGTTTTTAGGGTTCTAGAATCCTCTATGGAACTTTTATCTTTTTTCTTCCCTTTAATCACATGGGTCACAAAGATAGGAGAATCCTCTTTGCAATCCTCAGACCTAAAAGGGTTATCAACACATTGATTATGTCTCAAGATATAGGGGCATAAGACTCTTCTCATGAGTGGACCCTAATAAAGAGGGAGCATTATTATGTAACACAACCTAAGCAATAATGTTAAGGGGAGGAAAATGAGCTAGATGGAACTTATAAAGCCTAAACATGAGGCCCTGATGCAAAATAGTAAAGTTTTTGCCAGCATTCGTAGCCTCGATAATAGACGTAATATTGCTCTCCATAGAGTGAAGCAGAAAAAAGGGAATGTAAATATGATCTTTATGGTGCAAGTGGTTAAGAAAGAGAAGTTGGTAGTGTGTGTGTGTGAATTTTGTACCTAGCTGTAGACACAACAGTTCAATAAAACATTAGAGGTTAGTTGAAATCGAAATCATGCAAGTAATTGAAACTAATCTAACCAGGCAATTTACTGCCTTCTAATAGGTGCGAGTATGATGTTCTCAGATTGTATCGAGATCAGTGACCTTGAAAACACCTAAACAAAGGATTTGAATGCAAAACTGATATGAAATATGAATGCAATTAATCTATTTTTTTGGTTTTTCTATGCAATTATGATAATGAAAAATGGATATGAATCTATGATATGTAAAAACTGATATGCTATGATATGCTAAATGATCTAACAAATGAAAACTAATATGATATGAAAAACTATGCACTATTGATCTCACAAAGCTTGGATTCGCAAAGATGATTCTTTAGTCTCCAATTTAGCAGCGTGATTATGCAATTCTTGTGGATGATTTGTGAAGAGCTAAAGCCTTAATTTATAGAAATCTAGGGCTTTGGAGGTGCATGAATAAAAGCCATAAATCACTCAAATAACTTAGGTTGATTTTTGAGTTATTTTTAAATAAAGGATATTTAACTCACAAAAACATGCAAAAGCAGAGTTCAACTCAAAATAGAGTTTAGATTTAATTGATAATTGATAGTTGTCTACTTTTTTGATTGTGCATGTTTTATTTATGAATTAATTTAATAATAAAGTGATTTATTTCCAACTTAACTGATTTTGAAAAATAAAACAATTGATTTATGGGTTAATCAATTATTTTTCAAACTTTTATTCCAAAAACAATATTATCAAAAATTGACAACTTGCTTTAATTAATTAAATAAGAATTTAATCGATTAATGATAGGAATCTTGATTTATTGTCAAAATTAAATAATACAATTTAGGAATAAATAGAATTAACTTCAATTAAACAATTAAGTGGCATAATTAAATCTAATTAATTAAATATTGAGAATATTCAATTAATCAAACTTTAGGATAAATAGGATTTATCGCCAAATAATCATTAAATCAAAGATAATTATGATAATTAGGAATATTGCTAGGAATATTCCCTGATGCAGAATTTATGATAATCAATTAAGATTCGATAATGTGCCAATGTGCCTTTGGTTAGGACTTTGATGTCGATTTCATTCGATATGTTGATATAGGAGGTTAATGAACCTATAGCCCATTTTTGGGGTATTACATTTTGCCCCTCTTTGAATTGTTGTGCGAAGCGCAGTGGTTCAAAGATAGTCTATGTTTGATAGAGATATTGATGTTTGAAATTGATATTGATATGAAGCAGAAGATGATTGAAGTTGATATGAAGATAATAGGTCCTGAATGACCAAAGATAATGTTAACTATAACAGTAAATGAACCAATGATTGTGAAAAAGTGTCAAAATGCCTGATTCCAAACCTTATGATTACGAAGAAGTGAGTGACCGATTCCAGACCCGATTGTCCTTATATTGAATCACATAGATATCACATCTGAACCCTTCAGTTACCGAAGAACCAAGGAAATAACATATTTGAACCGATAGTTGCAAAAACTGATACAATTTACAAGATTAAGAGAATACCAGATTGATATGGATCTCGATGAATCTGATATGCCCCGAGTGATGATTAATTTGACCCAAGCGATGAGGTCTTTTTGATGAATCAGCAACTAGACATGGTTGTTGTCTTGATTACTGAGGAAAGATATGATTTCAAATTTAGTTTATAGACTTTAAATGATGTGCAATACCATGCCCCCTTCGGGATTAAAATTGAAAGCTAACAAGAAAAGCCAGCGTTGATAGTTTAGAAGCATGTTAATTGATTTTAGAAGTGGTTAAACACGTTCGAGAATGCATTCTGCATCGTTTAGAGGTCTTGGAAACCAAGTTTGACTAGGTGAAACCATGAGTTGACCATGGTTGACCAAGTTGAAATTTTGATAGTTTGATGTAAGATAATCAGTTAAGTGGAATACTAGATTTCTGTGATGATTGAAGGTCGATTATGCAAGTAGTTAATAATATGAATGATCTCAGATTTTGATTTTGATCCTGAAAAAAGATTCTACTGGCTGTTTCATTGGAGGAACCTTCGTGTGAGATTCAACTCTTGTTAGATTTGAAGAATTGATATGAAGAATTGTTTAAGCTTTGAAGTGTTTCCAAACATTTGTGAGATCATGCAGACATGCAAAATGCAAAGAAACATGCAAAATGAAATGCAACCTAGGACCTAGGACCTACTCACTGATCATATGTCGATTTGTTATCATCATTGAACTTTTAGGTAACTAGATAAATCAATACAATGCCTACTAATTATGAAATTATAGACATATGAATATCGATTTGTATGTGCAAGAATCAATACAACACCCACTGATTAGGAAACCATGGATATATGAATATTGATTTTGTTTTCAGAATGTTGGATTAGATATAAGCACCAAGGCACAAGCACTAGGATGACCTAAATATCATGTCCATTTTGATATAGCAATTTGTATAAGCATCAAAACATAAACGTCATGATGACCTAAATACACCTTGCATTGTAAACACATCAAGCAGTGAAGAGATCATTCTAAGTCCAGTGTGAATTACCTGTAGTGACCCTTTATCATTCACATCCTTAGGTAAGATCGTGTTTCATAGTAGGAGAAAGAACTCACTCAAAAAGAAAATAGTTAGATCAAACTTCCTTGAATTTTCTAGGTATCAATGGTCGAGGTACGCATGGCCATCCAATTCGAGATGGAGGATCTTACAGTCGGACACCATATCAATCCAGAATTTTCAAAGTTGTTAGATTTTCACATACAAGCAGAAGAAAAAGAAAAGATTATGCCCCTAGTCATCACTCTCTAAATCCTGTAAAGAACATCATCGAAGAGCTCGAAGGAACACAATATGAAAAAATCTCAATGTGAATCAGTAAGCATACAAGGAGATAAAAGCATGAAAAGCACAGATTATTTTTCAGTTTGATGTTTGATTGTTTGTTGCTGATGCAAAATCCTTTCTGGAGACGAGACATACTGACTGACTCAAATGAAGCTTCAAAGGAATCTGACTAGATATGACATGCCTAAGATACATTGGAGGCCATAGGATATGACAGTGATTGCCCCCAAGTGTTAAGCATTGATAGGATACAGACGCTTGAGCTGATTGGTGTACAAACTGACTTATTGAAAACAAATTGGGAGATATGTACAAACTAAAGCAAGACTGAAAGCTGTGAAAGACCAATATTATGCTGATAGATGGAGCATTTTGAAACAAGTGGCGCCCGTTTGCTGAGTTTTCACCATCTTGGCAGAGATTCTATTTTTGCTACCAAGGCCCCTGTTTCCAGGTTTTCACCAAGGCACTTTTTCTTTTTTTTTTCTCATTTTTTTGTATTTTTCATTTTTTCAATTTTTTTGTGAATCTTCAAGGTGCCTATTGCTAGGTTTTCACCAAGATGTTCATTTTTTCAGGACTTTTTGAGATTTTTAAGATTTTTTCAGGACATTTTACCATAGACTGAATGCCTTAGGCATAGAATTTCTTCAGATGGAGAACGTTGATTGGTTCTCAGAGCTGTTCTCCTTCAGTTGTTGAGAGTTGATAGGCACTAGAGCCAAAAGTAGCATTGATTACAAAGGGACCTAGCCAGTTGGGTTCAAACTTCCCCTTGCATTCTCAATGTGATTGATTTTTAGGATTTTCTCTCAAGACTAGATCACCAACCTGAAATTCTCTGTGTTTGACTTTCTTGTTGTAGCCTCTAGACATTCTTTTTTGATATACTCTGAGATGATCATACGCCACTTTTATGCACTCATATAGTAGTTCAAGTTCTTGCAACCTAGACACTATGTAGTCATTATCAGTTACTAGACCATGCATTCTGATTCTTAGTGATGGGATTTCAACCTCAATAGGTAGTACTGCTTCAGACCCATAAACTAAAGCGAAAGGTGTAGCCCTAGTAGGTGTTCTGATACTTGTTCTATAGGCCCAAAGAGCTGGATTGATCATGAGATGCCAGTCTCTTCCTATTTTATTAACTATTCGGTGTAAGATTTTCAACATATTCTCGTTTGAAGCCTCTGCTTGTCCATTCCCTTGAGGATAGTAGATAGATGACCAATGTTGTGTAATCTTGAATTTGGCACATAAATCATCTAGATCTTTGTTCTTGAATTGTCCACCATTATCTATGATTATGGAATGAGGTATCCCATATCTGCATATGATATAGTTCAATATGAACATAGATATTTGCTTTCCAGTGGCTTGTGTCAAAGGGACTGCTTCTACCCATTTTGTAAAATAATCTGTAGCTGTGATTAAATGGGTATGTCCATTAGAAGAATGAGGATGTATAGCTCCTATAAGATCAAATGCCCATTGGTGAAAAGGCCATTGTGTAGTAAAGGGAATTAGATCTCTCCCTGGAGCATGAATTAGGTTGCCATGTACTTGACACTTTTGACAATTCTTAGCAAATTTGATAGCCTCTTTCTCCATCTCATGCCAATAGTACCTAGCCCTAATAATTTTTTGAGCTAGTGTTAAACCATTCAAGTGTGACCCACAAATACCATCATGGAATTCTTCTAATGCACGTTGAGACTCTTCCCGTTCTAAACATCTAAGTAGCGTACCATCTAAACCTCATTTGTACAAATCGTGACCAATGATGACATATCGGGAGGCATTACAGATAATGTATCTCTTTTCATGGCGGTTGAAGGTATCGGGAATGACTTGGTCTTGGAGATAGGAAAATAGGTTTTTGTATCTGGATGAATCATGACCTACAAAAGTGCAAATCATGCAAGTTTTAGGGGAGTCATATGCAGGATAAGATAGTGCTTCCACCAGGAACTCGTAGCGTAGGTCATGTTTAGGCTGCTGTAATAAAGTAGATAGTGTTGCCATTGCATCGGCAACCTTGTTCTCCATTCTAGGAATTTTCTCAAATGTGATAGATATGAAATATTTCTTAAGATCATCTACCATTCTCTTGTAAGGAATGAGCTTTTCATCTTTAGTTTGGTACACATCATTGACTTGATGAATAACAAGTTGAGAGTCTCCATGAATGTGTAGCTCTGTGACTCTCCATTCAATTGCTATTTTCATACCATTCAAAAGGGCTTCATATTTTGCAATATTGTTTGTGCAAGGAAACTTTAATCTAAATGCTTTTGGGATTGCGTATCCTTGAGGAGTTATCAACAATATGCCTACTCTAGATCCATTCTATGTATAGGAGCCATCAAAGAATAACTGCCATTCTCTAGAAGAAAGAGTCATGATAGAGGAATCTAGAAATTCCATTTGCATTGGTGTATCATCAATCATAGGTGCATCTGCTAATTGATCAGCAATAACCTGTCCTTTGATATCTTTTCATTCCACATATTCAATGTCAAATTCACTTAAGAGCATAACCCATTTAGCTAATCTACCTGTGAGGGCAGCTTTTCTTAGTAGGTACTTGAGTGGATCAATTTTAGCTACCAATTGTGTGGTATGAGCTAACATGTAGTGTCTCAATTTCTATGATGCAAAAATCACAGCTAGACAAGATTTTTCAATCATTGAATAGTTCTTCTCATATGCAACCAATGTTCTATTGATATAGTATATAGCTCTTTCCTTTTTGTTCTCATCATGTTGTGCTAGCAATGCCCCCAGTGATGTATCTGTAGTGGAGACATATAAGATCAAAGGCTTCCCATGAATAGGAGGCATCGAGATAGGTCATGGATTTGATAGATACTTCTTGATATGGTTAAAGTTGTTCTCACATTCTTCATTCCATGCAAAGGTCACACCTTTATGTAATGTTTTTGTAAGAGGTTGTGATATATCAGCAAGTTGTGATATGAATCTTCTGATAGATTGTACTCTCCCTTGTAAGGTTCTCATTTGACTGATATTCTTGGGAGGTTGCATCTCTATTATAGCCTTGACTTTAGCTAGATAAACTTCAATGCCCTTCTTTGAAACTATGTATCCTAAGAGCTTTCCAGAAGTGACACCAAAAGCACACTTCTTAGGATTTAGTCGAAGACTAAACTTTTCCATTCTGTCTAGGATCATGCTCAAGTCCTTTAGATGTTCAATTCTAATCATAGATTTTTCCAAAGTATCATCAACATAATCTTCCATAGTTAGATGCATCATGTCATGGAAAATAGATGGCATTGCTCTTTGATATGTACCACCAGCATTTTTAAGCCCAAATGGCATGACATTCCAACAGAAGGTACCCCATGCACATGTGAAAGCAGTTTTCTCTTGATCCTCTCGAGCAATTTTTATTTGGTTGTATCCAGAGAAACCATCCATTAAGGAATACATCTCAAAACCCGCAGTCATGTCCACTATCATATCAATGTTAGGTAGTGGAAAATCATCCTTAGGGCACACTCTATTCACATCTCTAAAGTCTGTGCACACTTTGATTGAACCATCTGGTTTAGAAATAGGTACAATATTAGAGATCCACTCTGCATAGTCAATAACTCAGATGAATCTGACTTTCAGGAGCTTCCCTAATTTAGCTTTTACCAAGAGTGCAACATGAGGATGCATCTTTCTCAACTTTTGTTTAACAAGTTTGACATTTGGAGCTATAGATAAATGATGCATTATAAGATTAGGATCCAATCCTGGCATATCTAAATATTTCCATGCAAAGTTGATCTTCTTCTCTGTTAGGAATGTTGTAAATTTTTGCTTCTCTTCTTCTGATAATGATTGTGCTACATGTACCAATTGTGGTTCCTCTGTTGTACCCAAATTGATAGATTGAGTGGCCTCAATTAGAACTGGAGATCTGTCCTATAAATGACTCAGAAGGACATCAAATATCTCATCCTTAAGTGCCTCAAAGAGGTTTTCACCTTTGGATACATCTTTTATTTTTACTTTTGTAGGTCCTGAGACTGCCACAAAGTGGTTTTCACCCTCAGAACTCTTTTTCTTTTTCTTTTTATTCTTATTTTTTTGACTAAGATATTTGATGTCTGACTCCATCATGCTAATGCTTGATTCAATGATGGAAGTACTCATAGGCTCAACTACATTGAGGTAGCAAGCAAGGGCATAGTCATTCGGGAAGGTATAAATACCATGGCTCAGTTTTGTGGAGGTTTGATCAATAAGTTCTAGATATTGGATAGTCAAAGTGGGGAAAGATTGGGAGATAGTGTTTGCGGATATGGATATGTCATCATTGGTCCTAACCCAACACTCAAGTTCAAAGGTGATATTACAACTTAAGACATTCAATTTGTGAATAGGCTCAATGTCATTATGGGAGTCCAATTCAGCCATAGGTGGATCAGACTCGATAGGTTCATCATTTCATTCTAGACTTATGTTGGGATTAGGTGCATATTGGTGAATAACATCAACATGCTTCTCTGTAATGAGCTCATCCTCTTCTGGAATGGCTCCCCATTC